>NW_006499436.1:7764292-7805807 GCF_000471905.2 Amborella trichopoda
CATTATGGAAGTGCATGACCCTTACTCCCCTTTCTAAATCATTTTCCCATACATAGAAAATACGTTTTAATTAAATATAGTGCATTACCATAAAATAACACATCTCTACACATATTTTCCATAAAAATCTATCAAAGATATATCAAGTCATTATCTACTTACATATTTAGTCAATATATGTTCAATAGATACTTAATCCATAATTTGACCATACGTCACAATTTAAAGTTACCAAAACATAAGGTCACATGGACCACAAAACAAAACTTTCCATAAAATAGAAAGTAGTAAGAGGTGGGGTGTGCCGCCCATGAGAGGCACATGTGGGCCCCACCTTCTAGAAACATGGTGGGCCCATGAGCACAATAGGCCCCCATGATTTTTTTTATGCATTTAAAATTAACAAAATATTTTTTAGTGAATAATAAAACATCGTAAAATCAATATTTTTAATTTTATAAATCCAAAAATTATAAATAAAATATCCCAAAGGTTCATAAAAATTCAAATAATAATTATAAAATAATCATTATTATAAAAAAAATACAATTAAATTAATTTGATGGGAAATGAATCCATATGGTTTACGAATTGAATCAACAATCATAGGGCACTCCACCTTCAATTGTGGACTATGGACTACACTTGTTTTATTAGACCGACACAATGTTTTTCATGACCCACAGTCCAAGCAGAAGCTCATTAGTGGGTCACCAAAGTCTGGTCGATGAGCCAAGGGATCACAATCGCAGTCTGTAGATTACAGTTTTTTCCCAAGAAATGAGTTCACTTTTACCTTCGGAATTGGTGGACATGCATGGAGAAGAGGAAAAGAAGTGCAAATGCAACAAAGAGAACAACTTAAAATTAGAATCACGAAAGGGAAAAAAGATCTATCCGGTTTCCAACATAAAACCCCAATTCCTCAATCTCCCACTTCCAAACTAACAAAACTAACAAGAAGACCCAAAACCTAATCATTGGTTACTTGGTCCCTTACATCTACCTCGGTCTACTTCAGCATGTGAGAGAGAGGTGCATGGTCCCTGCATCCATGATGCCTCATCCAGAGAGGGAGAGAGAGATTGCATCCACAATGCTTCGCCCTGTGAGAAAGAGGCACTTGGTCCGTCACACCCATGATACTTAATGCAAGAGAAATGGAGAGAGAGGACACGGGCAAAAACCTCTGTATGCCTTCCCACATTTATCTTTTGGGTCTCTTTTAGAGTGTGCAAATCTTCGAAATATTTATTTGGCATTTGAATTGCCAAAACCTCTGTATGCCTTCCCACATTTATCTTTCGGGTCTCTTTTAGAGTGTGCAAATCTTCGAAATATTTATTTGGCATTTGAATTGCCGGACAGGCAGAGTATCTACGGAAGAAAAAAAAAGAAAAAAAAAAAAAAGAAAAAAAAGAAAAAGGTTCCCGGAGTTTGGCATAATATTTGAAAAAAATATTATGCCTCCCGTCATAGAACGAACAAAATATATTTGTATGTAATTCATTTTTTTCTAATTTATCTTCATTTAATTTTAAGATTTAACAATGAACTACACATTTTCATTCCATTATTCTTTGTTGTTTTTTACCTTGATGAAATACTACTTCTTCATTTTCCGCTCCGATATCATCCCAAAATTTCTCCTATCCTCAATGTATTGAAAATATCTCAAATTTTCAAACGAAGCAAGACACTTTTTTTTATCAAACTGCACAATTTTTTAGTCACTTCTCCACCACTAAGGGAAATAATACTTGCATATCATAGGGTCATTGGAATTTGATTTGTAATGCAGGGAGAAAATAAAATAAAAAAATTAACAATAAAAAAAGAAAATGTTGAGAGAATATAACCTCTCTCAAGGTTTATAAGGGAATCCACCCCAAAATAATCTCTTCAAGAGACCAAATTTTATTAACTCAATCACCTTTACAATGAAAGGAAATCTCCCTTTAAATAGACTAAAAAGAAGAAGAAGATAAACAAATGACTTGCGTATTTTATCTCCCTTAACCTATTTTCTTGATCATCCTTATCTTCTCTCTTAACCATCACGTACCAAAAAGATAGATATCCACGTTTTATCCCAAGCTTGAAAGTATTCCTATTGTTAAAAAGATAAAACTCTCTTTAGATTTAACCTTATCCTATTTACATTCCTAAACTACCCAAATTTAACCTTATCCCATTTACATTCCTAAACTAACTGATCAACATCAATTCACGCACAACTCATGCCCACCTATCCTTGTGCACCTCCTATTCTTGAGTTAAAAGATAAACTAAAAAATCCTAATAATAATAATATATATATATTTTTTGATTCAAAGTGGATCTCCTTCTTCATCACCATGGAGGACTATTTCTTGAATTTGATATCCAGGAACTTCTTCCTCTTCTTTAGTCAAGTGTATATCCATCTTCTTTTTTGGGCATTCAAACGAACGATATTCTAGCTCATTGCATCGATAACACATAAACTTTGCAGTATCTTTTTTTTCTATATTAAATTCAGTTGGCGGAAAACCTCCTTCTGGGTGTAAAATCACTTATCGGTGCTCCCTTGGTATTTAGTCTCTACTCGTAAAGCAAGTTGAAAAGTTTCACTTAAAGTCCATGGTCGATGTAGAAAAGCTTCATCCCGAATGGTAGGTTGAAGGCTATTTACATATTGAGCAATCTTTGTCCTTGCGTCTCTTGGAAGTTATTTCGAGCAACTAATCGATAAAACTCCCTAGTATAATCTTCTACTTTTTTTCATTCTGTCGAAGATTTTGGACTTCTTAAAGAAAATGTACTCATGTTATGTAGGAAGAAAATTTTCTTTCAATTTTTTTTTCATCTTTTGCCAGTCAGTAATTTTTTCTTTCCCACAACAAAGTCGGGATTGTTGAACTTGCTCCCACCAAGCCGCAACATACCCACAAAGCTCGGTAGCAACAAGTTTAACCTTATGTTTCTCTGGCAATTCACTCCATTCAAAATAATTCTCAATTGCACTTAACCAATCAATATAATCTTTGATGTGGAGCTTACAATGAAACTATGATAGATTGACTTTAATACTAAAATCTTGTGGTCGCTCTATAAGACGCAGATCTAGATGCGGATCTGGCCTGTAATCATCGTTACGCTTGGAATCAACGCCTTGGATTTGTCTTGGAATTCCTGATACAAGATTAATATGGTTGCTTGTACCTTATTCACGAGGAAGGTGATTATCAAACTGCGGCAACCGCTGATCCAACCGTTGCATCCCCTCTTTCATCTCACATGCTTCAGTTCGAACATCCTTTAGGGCTTTAGTAAAATTTTCTATCGCTTGTCCCCAACGATCATCCATAGTAGGAGCACGACTAGCTTGATTAGCTTTTGGTGACATTGTAAAAAAACCTGATATTTCTGGCACTTACTTGCTCTCTATAGATCTTCTCTGGATCTAACTTTGCTCTCTGTAGATCTAATTTCTTTGAATCTAACTTGCTCTGATACCAATTGATGCAGGGATAAAATAAAACTAGAAAAATAACAATAAAAAAAGAAAAAGATGAGAGAATATACCATCTCTCAAGGTCTGCAAGGAAATCCATCACAAAATAATCTCTTCACGATACCAAATTTTATTTACTCATTCACCTTTACAATGAAGAGAAATCTCTCATCAAATAGACCAAAACAAAGAATAAGATAAACAACTGACTTTCCTATTTTATTTCCCTTAACTTATTTTCTCGATCATCCCTATCTTCTCTCTTAACTATCACATACCAAAAAGATAGATAACCACGTTTTATCCCAAGCGTTAAAACATGCCTATTGTTGAAAAGATAAAACTCTCTTTAGATTTAACCTTATCCTATTTACATTCCTAAACTAACCAGATTTAACCTTATCCCATTTACATTCTTAAACTAACTAATCAACATTAATTCACGCACAACCCATGCCAACCTATCCCTGCGTACCTCCTATTCTTGAGTTAAAAAATAAACTAAAAAATCCTAATAATAATAAAAATTAATTTTTTTCCTCTGCATCACATTGTCCTAGTTATCGTCTCTCACTCTCTCTCTTTTGTCATTAACAATATCAAAAGGCCAACATCTAGTCAAGCAACTTCATAAGAAGCCATTAGAATGATACATGTAAATCTCCATTGAATTTTCATTGAAACAAAAAATAATTACATACAACAATATCTAGATTTACTGAGGTTCCCATACAAATCTCTTATTTATAATACGCACTCTCTCCATCTCTATAAATACAATAATGCAACAATCTTCAAAAACCATGTTAGATCATGAACAATATACACTCTTTTGTTTGATCCAACTTTTGAAATATACACTCTTTTTATTCTAAAGAACAATCATTAAAAAGAAAAATTTGAAAATGGAACCTAAACAGTATTTTTTTAACCCAATTAACATAGGCCGTCCATTTTGATAAGATGCTTAGCTCCAGGCCTTAGAAGGATTTTTTCTTTTCCATGTTTTGTAGATGGCTTTATTATCATTAATTAGATGAACAATGTTAAAAAAGAAAAAAATGATGTAACGGCTAAGATCTTGAAATTCACCAAATGAATGGCCTAGATTCATTGTTGAAGGAGACGAATTTTGACCATATATAGGGGTTCAAATTGAACTTTCGTTTTTTTTGGGATTGATTATTGAGACAAAGAGAGTGTGTGCACAAAATTTTAGGTCATACAAATACCACAAACATAGTTTCCTAGAAGTGTGGTTGTATTATACTATGATACAACCATTGCATGAAAGCACTGCCCTTACACAAATCTTTCTCCCTCTATCATGTAAATCAGAGAAAGCTTTTTATGTTCTCCCTATAACATAGAAGTTCTATCCTACCTCTACCATCCAGCCGTCCATTTTTTTTATCAAGAGAGTCACTCACCATTTGATCTTAGATCCGACATCTCAAAGTATTTTATTTTTAGTTTTTTTAATACAAATTTTCTGAATATGAAATTTGGTACGTGCCATCTTCTCATTGGGGCGCACCTATAAAAAATATTAACAATCATTTTTCGATAAAAAATAATAACCAAAATACCCCTTAAAAATTTTAAGGGTATTTTGGTCATTTTAGTTTAACGAAAATATTTTTTTTATATTTTTCCGTCCAAAATTTGGTTTCAAAACAGTTTATAAAAAAAAATTAAAAATAAAATAGTGTAGAAACGTGACATTGTGATTGAGACAATCTTAGCCCTCCATTAAAAAATAGAAGATTGGATAAGGGGGAAGATAGAACTTCTATGTTGTAGGGACACATAAAGCTTTCCCCATAAATAATACCGCTTTTTATTTAAAAACATGAGCACTCACTTAATCAAATCCAACTTACAATTTGAAAAAGAGCAAAAATACAGCTATTCAAGGTTCCCGATTCTTAAAGGCTCTTAATTTGAAGGGCTTCCTATTCTCGAAGTCCTCTTAATTGCCTTGGCCCCAGCTCTTAATTGCCCTGGCAATAGTTACCAAGTTTAAAGACCTATAAATGCAATTAAAAAGAAATTTGATAAAAATTAACCAAATTTGTAAGTATCGGTGAGATGAACCTTCTTCTACTAATTTAATTATGGTTATTATTGGATATTTATTTGTCCAAGAAAATATAAATAAATAAACTAAAACTGAAAAACAACTTCTATCACAAAATAAAGAGATCATGCAATGTATTGTTCAATAGAACTCTTCAATAGCTAAGCTTAAGATTGCGCATGACTTAGCATGAGGAACCACTGAAAATCTTTATATTTGTGAGTTGTTTCTTGACATGTCAAATAGAAATCTACGTCTCATTGCAAGGACATCTTTATAGTGGATAAACTTAGAAAACATACTTCTTCCCGTTCTTAACTACCATCAAGATTTTTCTTATCAGTAGATCCCAAGATCTCACTCATCGTTCTTAATAATAAAACCACAAGAATGAAAATAAATAAATTAAAACCCACATATTACAAATGCAAGTGTTTCTTAAAGCCATAAAGGTCTGGTTTTATTGCCGACTTCCTGCAGTTGGTCAGTGACAAATAACATGGGTTTCCCAAAAATAGGTCAATAGATTGAATTAACAAATAAAAGGAAAATCTAAAAGATTGTTGAGTTTTTCTAACAGCCAAATTTCAGTTGTGGTGGAGATAACTCCCAATTTAGGTGTCACTCCATGACATGTACATAACATTAACCGGTTCTTAACCCAACAAAGACCTCTACAAGTAATCGAACTTATCAAATTCTAAAAATTGTAGGGAAAAAGAAAAGTCCAAGCAAAAAGTAGCCCAATGTAACATATTTTTACAAACTTGCCATATCAAGGGAATTAAGTGATAAAAAGCCCACATAATAAAATAGAACATACTGTTCATGAACCACAATGCCCACAAGTTGCTAAAGGAAAAACCTTCCAAGCAAAGTTTGTTAATTGAATGAGCCATCCAAAATATAAATGTTTTAAAATTAGCAACCGTATTACAATAAAATGGCACAACAATACTCATCAAATTGGTTGTAATAGTAAACTCAATCACAATCCCCATGATTGTTAGGTTATAATTTAACTTACCCTAACTTTGTTTTGATATATCTTTGAAAAAGCCTTATCTATTATTATACTTTTATGTGCATAATGGACACGGTATTTGGACTAGAGTGTTAAGCTAATGAGTTTTACGTTAATATTTTAGTCTGTTCATAAAGCATTGGGGACCACGTCTAATATATGACCCCCTTGTTTGAATATAGTTCTAAAATGTTCATTAACCTTGATTTACCCTATTACGAGACTCTTCGGTGACTCGACATTTTGTTTCACCATGCTGATACAAAAACAACTTTAATCATTCTACTTCACACTTTTCAATACATGTTTTATTTACCCTTAAAGATTAAAACCTAGAGGTCCAAATATTTGTGAATAACACATTTGGGGCCAAATTTAACCGTGCATTCCATATCATAGAAACACATGTTTTATATATGTCATGACCCCACCCCTTGACTCCTACCGTCCCATACCGGAGGTCGACATAGTGCGGGATCGCGAACGGAGGTCGCTTACATCACTCAGGTGGGAGTGGCATCAACACATATTACGTGTAGAATCAAAACAAACCATGAGAAGAAAGTAAACAAATATTCCATCAAGTACTAAAAACTGAATAAATTAAAACCATTAAATTTTCATTCCAACTCCAAAATCCTTTACAATATAGTTCAAGGCCTATGAGCCTGACATTATAATACATCGCATTAGAACAACACAGTGGCCCAACCACCAGACACCTACAATGCAGAAGAAATCACAGATCTGAAACTTTAGCGCCTGCCGCTACCACTCTGCAGCTCGACTCCCACAGTCAAATGCTATCACTCTACATAGATGAAAGTAGGCATAATGAGCACATAACCCAATAAGTAGACCACTACTCTTGTATTCCTGCATAGATGCATATACATAATAACATGGTCTATGGTTCATCAGAAATCATACTGGCATCAAAGAATAAGATCTTACATTAGGGTACGTACATTTGTTGTATAGAGAGAGTAACATTCAGTTTACAGAATATCACTTGTTCTTGATATGGCAATCATAGTTATAGTTAAATGTTCATGCAGAATGCTTAAATAAAATAAGCAAAACAAATCTATTTCACACTCGAAGTAGCAGCCACATTGGTCAGGCCAAGTCAATCATGAACTTGGGACTTCGTAATGCCCTCACTCATTCACACAATCCCTAGTGCGCTTTGGGGATTTTGATAGGCTACGGCCTTGCAAGACATGACCCTCTCCATACGCCTTCAGGAGAGAGGGTGTTACACTACCATTGGAGGACCTGATGTGTAGTGCCTATGACAATTGGGGGGGGTGACCCTCCCTATTTCTTACAGTCACCTCTCGACTCCACTCCTATCATATGGGTCGAGGTACAGTATACCCCACTACCAATGGAGGACCCATTGCATTGCCGTCATTGCCAAAATAACAAAATCACAGTATCCACTACCAATGGAGGACCCATTGCGTAGTAGTCAGAAATCAATATCCATATGGCAGAATCTGAAAGTCCACTACCAATGGAGGACCCATTGCGTAGCGTTCATGGCACATATCATAGTATTCATATAGCATAATCATACAGTATCAGTGTCACATAATGGCCATGTTAATATCACAAAATAGCAGTATTAGTATCACAAAATGGTAGCATTAATATCATGGGATGGCAGTGTCAATCTCACAGAATGCCAGTATCAGCATCACATATTTAAAATTATCAAATTCACAGAATAACAATGTCCATATCACAGAATAACAATATCAAACTCACAGAATAACAATGTCCATACTACAGAATAACAATATCAGATTCACAGAATAATAGTGTCCATATCAATGAATAACAGTATTAGATTCACAGAATAACAATGTCCATATCACAGAACAACAATATCAGATTCACAGAATAATAGTGTCCATATCACAGAATGAGTGTTACAGCTGCAAATTCAAACTGTGACATCTAGTCGTAAATAGGGTCATAACTTTTGATTCGTTTAGAATTGAAAACGGTTGCCAAACCAATTTTATGCTAGACACACCTATCTTTCAAATGGGGTAGTTTGAGAGAGATTGGACCTTGTTTGGCCCCTCAAAAGTTCAAAAGAATGGAGATATTCCATATGAAATCTGCTGTGCAGTGAAAGCAGTGACATATCTTTAAAATTAGTTCAATATCTCCCAAACTAGAAGGAATTTCGAAATATGGTTAATATGTGATTCTAAGCACACACAGAGATCTATTAAGAGGAGGTGGTTTGAAAGAAAACAGATCTTTTTTGGTCAGTTAGAGCCTGTGGCAACAAAGGCATATGTTTTGAGCTTTTGTAGAACTGCCTACAGTGAGATATTTTCGCAATTAATCATATAACTCTCAAATTAGGCAGAATTTTAAAAAGTGCTAAACATGTGATTTTATGCTTAGTCATAAATATTTCAAATAGTGGTGGTTTGGAAGAAAATGGCCCTCATTTGGTAGGTCAAAACTCGTGACATCAGAGACATCAGTTCTATATTTTTACCAAAACTGTCCACAGTGACTAGTGGCATGTTTCGTAATTATAGCTTTACATACATAAATAATCAGAACAAGATATGGACATGAATCTTGAAATAGACTCAGAAATATTTCCAATGGTGGTGGTTGAGGCTAATTGTACCTCATTTAATAAGTCAAAAGTGGATTGCAAAAACATGAAAACTTCTTGAAGTTTTACAGCACAGTCACAATACTACTTAATATGATACCCAAATGGCCAATAACCCTTCCACTTTCAAAAGGATACTTAAGAACACAAAGTTACAAACTTTCTGTGAAACACAAGACAAATTTTGATGCTTATTGTGGTCATGCAATTGCAATTCACATGGCTAGAAAATTCACAACATAATAGTGAACATAACATCATTCATACTAATAGCATGTACAAACATAATCTTAAATCATAGTCAACCTTACACACAAAGACCTACAAGGTAGAAATCCACTTATCTTGGGTGTATCGTGCCACCAAAACCTTCTTCCACAGCCTTCTTCAACTCTTAAAATGGCTGTTCTAATAGTGAGCGAAAAGGGGAGCTCCTTCTTAGTTCTTCACATTGCCTTAGAGAGAGAAAGATAAGGAGGAGTGGAGAGGCATGAGAATGAGCGGACAAGAGAGAAAGATGAGGAGGAGTGGAGGGGTGTGAGAATGAGAGGGAAAGAGATAGAGATAAGAACTGGGTGTTAAATGGGTAGTGAGAGAAGGGGAGGAGAGGTGGCAAGCCACCTCCAAGTGGCATGAGAAGGAGGTAAGGTGGCAAGCAAAGGATGCCACTTGGAGAGGAAGAGAGAAAGGGGAGAAAAAGAGAAAAAGAAGAGGTATTCCCTCATGGACTACCCTACACCAACTTCCTCGACGGTCTAACCCACTCCCACGCAGCTGGACAAAAAGGCGGACACAAACCATGCACGACAATGTCATAGCCGGCGTTGCTCACCTGACGTTACTCCATCTTTCTCTTCACAAGCAGCGACTACACAGACCGCGATGCCGCTCGTTTGCACGTGGTGTTGCCTCACACTACACAGACGGCGATGCCGCTCGTTCGCACGCGGCGTTGCCTCACATTACACAGAACAGTGATGCCCCTCGTTTGCACGCGGCTTTGCTTCTCACACTACCGCGGGCTCTACCGCCGCCGCTCGTTCTCACTGCCGCCACGCGCTCTCACTATCGCGCGCGTTCTCTTTGCCATGCGCTCTCTCACTACCCCTGGCTCTCTTACTGGTCGGAAAAGTCTAGGTTGTTTGAAGACATTTTTCAGCACCTTGGTCCTTGATGCGGAATAAAGAGGAAGCTGGTTAATAAAGCCTAATATACAATGGAATTCTTGACAGTCTCAGAATTATCCCAGAATGGGTAGAAATCTTCTTAGGCACGTCAAAAGTCCACTTGCCAAGTTTCGTCGCAATTAGACATATCTAAGGTAGTGGAGACAAAGAAACAATTTTAAAAAAATCAGCCTCTAGCACCCTGAAACGGACCCCATAACTAAAGATCTATTTTCGATACATTAAATTGATGTGAGACTATCGGCATTGGATCTGACACGGTCGAAAGCCCCTATAGGTCAAGTTTTGCCTTAATCGAGCACTCCAGTACAAAGTTATGAGTAAAATACCAAAAAGAGGTAGGCCACACACTATTCCCGTGCACCCTCTCTGCACCCAATCACCATTAAAAGTGGTTGTTTTTATAGTTTCGGGCAGTAAATTCGGTAGCTCATATCTCACTCGTCCTAAGTCGAATCATACTTAAATTTTGTGAACATGTTCGTCTCGTCAAGACGAGCATTTCAATATGTGGCACGTCTCGTGGTGATGTCCGAGCAGGGAAAAAAGCTAGAGAGAAGTTGTTAATCTGTGAAGAAAGTTACAGAAAAAGTAGCAGCGACAAGCCTCGCTCGAGCGGCCAAATCACTGCGCTCGCTCATGGGATTGGCATGAGATCAGTTCTATCATGTGCGTAAGGTCTAGGGTTATCTCTGGTCCGAACCCCGTACATGATGAACAGGCTGATTTCACATACAAAGCCAATAAAGCGACTGTAAATTCCGGCATCGAAATTTCAGATTCCGGCCAAAACTCTAAAGTTGTGAAATCCTCATCCGGGCGCGAAATCGAGCTGCGTTTGTTGCCACGTGATCATGACAACATGTTTAGTGTGATCCAGTGAAGAAATCATAGAAAAATATCAAAGAACGAGCACACTATCGATCCGAAATTTTCAAGATTCATCCAAATTTCAAGTCGCATGATTGTGGCTTAAAAACATGATCCGTGGCTCGAAGTTGATATCAAATCGATCGCCATGCCGAGCCCAATAAGAAAACAATAATCTTTCAGAAAAATGGGCATCGACGCAACCCCTGATCATCCACGAAAGATCACATAAGTTCTAGGGCAGTAGTAGAGACTGTTTTGAAATTCTATCTATTGTTAGGCAGAGGGAAAACAGTCATTTTGCGCCCAATTTTAGAATTTCTTTTAATTCAATTAAATTTTAATTATCATTAATTTATGTAGTTTTTGAGCATCCACCCATATTTGGGACCAATACTATAAGTACATGTTAAACACAATTGTCATGAGGAACCCTTGATTTTTCAATACTCATCAATAAAATTTGAGAGTTTTTACATTCAAATTGTGGGCACGTCTAAGACAGAGAGAGAGGAGAGAGAAGAAAAGGTCTGATACCCTTTGGCGAAGGTAATTTTCTCTCTACTCATCTCTCTCTTTCTCTCTCCTCATCTTGTCTCTCTTTCTCTCTCCTCCTCTCATCTCTCTCTTTCTCACTCCTCTCATCTCTCTTTCTCTCTCCTTTCGTCTATATCTTTCTTCTCTGATCTTCTTTATCCACTTTCTTTTTTTTCTTTATCTTTCCTTCTCTCTCTTCTCTTTCTTACTCTCTCTCTGTTCTCTCTCCTTCCTCTCTGTTCATGCATGACGGAGTCTATCGCCTGACATGATGTCTTCTTGCTTCAGGGACACGAACAGTGAGCTGAGCCTTAACTTGAGTGGCGGGCCGGTCTCTGTCAAAGTTTCCTTGTCTTCCCTTCTGTCAAGGGGGGTGGATGCTCATCGCCGTCCATGTTTTCTCTCTTTTCTTAATCCTTTATCATGGGTAGTGGAAGCTCATTGTCGCCCATGTTTCCTCTCCTTTCTCACTTCCCTGTCATGGATGGCGGATGTTCATCGCTGTCCATATTCTCTCTCTTCTTAACCATCTGTTATGGACGGTGGAAGATCATCACCATCCATATTTTCTCTCTCTTCTCTCATTCCTCTATCATGGACAGCAGAAGCTCATCACCGTCCATGTTATCTCTCTCTTCTTAATTATGTGTCATGGACCGTGGAAGCTCATCGTTGTCCATATCTTCTCTCTCTTCACTATTTCCTTTATCATGGACGGCAGAAGTTCATCGCCATCCATGTCATCTCTCTTTCTTCTGTCATGGACGACGGAAGCTCATCGCCGTCCATATCTTCTCTCTCTTTTCTCTTTCCTCCACCATGGATGGCAAAAGCACATTGCCGTCCATGTCTTCTCTCTCTTCTCTCATTCATCTGTCATGAATGGCGGAAGCTCATCGTTGCCTATGTCTTCTCTCTCTTCTTACCCTTCTGTCATGGACATTGGAAGCTCATCGTCATCCATGTTCTTTCATCTCCTCTCTCTCATTGCCGTCCATGATCCCCTGCTCTCTTCTCTCTCTCTCTCTCTCTTTCTTCTTCATTCTTTTCCTTCTTTCTTTCCTCTCCCTCTTTTTCTTTTCTCTCTCATTGCTCATCTTGGCTTCTTCTCACATGCATGACATCGGTAGTACTGTGCATGTCTCTTTTTTCTCCCTTATTTCTTCTCTCTCTCTCGTTTGACCAAGAGAGGCTGAGACAAACACTGTCATGGTGGTCTTGTCATTTAGCAGTATTGCCGTTGAGCCGGTCTTAGTTACCGTACCCGCCTTACTGCCACGAGAGGCTAGCCATTGTGTTAGGCTAACCAATGATCATTCTGACGTCTAATAGTAATACTGTTGTGCCGGTCTAGTTACTGTACCTGTTGTTTGAACGAATTTTTCAACACCTTGGTCCCTGGCAAGAAGCAAGTCAATAAAGCCTATAAACTAGTGAAAATTCCCAATAGTCTCAAAATTGCACCAGAATTGGTCAAGATCGTCATAAACACTCCATAAGACCACCTGCCAAGTTTCGTCGCATTCCGACATGTCTAAGGTAGTGAACACAAAGGAACAATTTTCAGAAAAAATGGTCTCTAACACCCTGAAATGGACTACTACTGGAACTATATTTTTGGTGTCTCAAATAACTGTGGGACCACCGCCATTTGACTCGATACGGTCAAAAACCCATATGGGTCAAGTTTTCGCTTAATCTGTCACTCCAGAATAAAGATATGAGCAAAATATTGAAAAAGGAGGGGCCACACACTATTCCCGTGTGGCCTCACTGCACCAAAACACCATTAAAGATGGCTGTTTTGACAATCACAGGCAGTCACTTTCGGGGCCCGTAACTCACTTGTTCCAAGTCGGATCGCTCCCAAATTTGGTGAGCGTATTCGTCTCATCAAGACGAAGAATTCGATATGTAGCACACCCCGAGATGATGTCTGAGAAGGGAGAAAAGCTAGAGAGAAGTTGCCAATCCGTAAGAAATTAAAGAAAATTTAGCAGTGACACTCCTCGCTCGATGGACCAAATCATGCAGCTCGTGCAACAAATCAATGCGAAACCAATTCCATTATGTGCGTAAGGTCCAGTGCTACCGTTGGTTCGAACCCCGTACATAAGGGACAATCAGATTTCATTTACGAAGCCGACGAAGCGACTGAAGTTTTGGCCGTCGGATTTCAGATTCCGACAAAAACTCAAAAGTTGCAAAATCTTTGTTCTGGCTCCAAATAATGTTCCATTTTTTGCCACGCGATCGTGACGACATTCTTAGTGCACTACGCCGAAGAAATCACCGAAAAAAAATAAGGAACAACCACACTATCAATCCTAAGTTTGCAAGATTCAAACAAATTTCAAGTCCCATGATCATGACTCAAAAACATGATTCGGGCCTCGAAGTTGGTGTCAAAATGATCGCCATGCCGAGCCCTACAAGAAAACAATAATCTTTTGATTAAACGGACATTAGAACACCCTCAGGTCAGCCATGGAAGATCACGTAAGATATCGGGTACCAGTAGGGACTGTTTGAAATTCCACGCATTGTTAGGGAGGGACAAAATATTCATTTCGTACCCATTTTTAGAATTTCTTTTAATTCAATTAAGTCTTAATTTTCAGCAATTAGGTATAATTTTGATCAATCCAACTATTTTTGGGCACAATTCAATGTAAACAAGCACTGCCTTATTATAAAAAGGACTCCAGACGCTCGATTCATTCTTTGAGGATTCAATAAAATTTCGATTCCTTGCTTGAGCCTGTGAGTACATCTTGGAGAGAGAGAGATGAGAGAGAAGAAAAGGGTCGGTACCCTTTGGGCATGTAACTTTCTCTCTCCTCCCCTCTCTCTTTCTTGTCTCTCTTTCTCTTTTCTCTCTCTTTCTCTCTTCTCTCTTTTATCTCTCTCTTCTCTCTCTCATTCTCTCTTCTCTCTTTTATCTCTCTCTTCTCTCTCTCGTTCTCTCTCTCTTTCTCTCTTTATCTCTATCTCTTTCTCTCCCCTCTTTCCATCTCTATCTCTTTCTCTCTCGTCTTCTCTTCTCATCTCTATCTTCTTTTGTCAATCAGCGAGACCTAACGTCGGTTGGTCTTTTCTATCTTCTTCTGCCAACTGATGAGGCCTAACGCTGGTTGACCATCTCTCTCTTTTTCTACTAGTCGATGAGACCTAGGTTGGTTAGTCTTCTCTCTCCTTCTATCAGTCGGTGAGACTTAGCGCCGGTTGGTCTTTTCTTTCTTCTTCTGTCAACTGGCTAGGCCTAGAGCAGGTTGGCCTTCTCTCACTTCTTCTACCAGTTGGCGAGGCTTAGCTCCGGTTGGCCTTCTCTTTCTTCTTCTACCAGTCGGCGAGACCTAGCGCTGGTTGGTCTTCTCTATCTTTTTCTACCAGTTGACGAGACCTAGCGACAGTTGGTCTTCTCTCTCTTCTTCTATCAATAGGTGAGGCCTAGCGCTAGTTGGCCTTCTCTCTCTTCTTATATCAGTCGACGAGGCTTAGCGCCGATTGGTCTTTTCTCTCTTCTTCTATCAGTCGGTGAGACGTAGCGTCGGTTGATCTTCTCTCTCTTCTTCTACAGTCGGCGAGGCCTAACACCAGTTTATCTCCTCTCTCTTCTTCTATCAATCGACGGGACTTGACACCGGTTGGTCTTCTCTCTCTTCTTCTATCAATTAGTAAGACATAGCACCGATTGGTCTTCTCTTTCTTCTGCTATTAGGCAGTGAGACTTGGCACAGGTTGGTCTTCTCTCTCCTCTTCTGTCAGTTGGCGACCTAGTGCTGGCTGGTTTTCCCTCTCTTCTTTTGTCAGTTGGCGAGACTTAGCGCCAGTTGGTTCTCTTCCTCTCTTCTCATCTGACACAGTGGCGAAGCCTAGCATCTATTGCTTCCTCTCTCTCCCATCTCCTGAAACATTCAGCAATGTCTAGTGTCGACTGCATATCCTCTTCCTTCTTCTCCCTCCTCTCTTCCTTCTTCTCTCACCTTCCATCTATTCTTTTCTTCTCTTTAACTATTCCTTTGCTACTCTTTCATTCGACCAAGAGGGATTGAGGTTAGCATCTCATGGAAGTCCTGTTGTCTAGCCGTAATGTTGTTGCACTAGGTTCGCTTAGCCTGCCTTACAGCTACAACAGACCGACCATCATGCTTAGCTAGTCGACATTGACAATAGCGTCTAGTAGCAATCCAGTGAGCCAGTCTTAGTTACCGAGCCCGTTTCGCTACCACGTTACGCCAATTATCTACCAGCCTAGTCACGCTCTGATCTTCCCGCTTGGTCGAATTCTTCTCTCCCCCCATCTTTCTTTCTTCTTTTTAAATACTCATGCTTGCATATGATCTTCAAAGAGGAAAAGGGTGAGGTTTGACCCACCTATCCCATAACCTTTGCCATATAGTGTGATTGCAGGAAAGCAGAAAATGAGAAGAATATGAGCTAAGGGACGCGATTCTAAACCAGTTTCATTACTAAGGGGCTTTCTTCGTAATCTAAGAGGGTGCCCCCGCAAGTTTGCTTGATTAAGTCCCAAACCCACCTTTAAATTCCTCTCTCACCGGTTGATAATATCTGCCCCCTTTTCCTAACGAGGTTCCCGAGAGAACGATCTCACAAACGTCCCAGGTCTCTCCCGAAACCCAAGACACGTGCTGCCTGATCCTCCAGGGATCAAGAGAGCGAGATCGAGGCACCTAACCAGCTTAGCGACTCCACTGGGGACTTACTCCCCTTAATCGGATCTTTCTTGTTTGGCTAGTCTCTTCTTTTATTATCTGTTTTCATTCTCTTTGCATATTCACTTATGGCTGCTGGGTTCTATAACCCATTTATTCGGATCAAAGATTTTCTTATCCCCTTATTCGAGAGTGTCCCAAGGGATCAAGGTCCTTCGACTTCTTTCCCAACCATCCTCTTGAGCCAAGACCCCTTGTCTAGCTCCCAGGTCTTACCCTGAACCGGTGTGAGGAGGGACCTGAAGGTCCCTCACTCTCCATCTCTTCGCTCTGGTGGAAACTCTATCAAGGCGCCCTGTATGGGTAGCACTTATGTTGCCCCACACAATATACACCTAGCCACCGGCAAGTCACTTGACTATTGAGTTCCTGAGGTACGCCGGAAAGCTGCCCAATCCCTTTCTGCAAAAGGCAAGCAATTTGCCATTGCTCATGTGGGTCGCCATAAGGCTACCCCCCACATTTCTGCACCATTGGTCTCTATCCCTAGAGGCTCAACACTTCGAGGCAGAAACCCCACGGTCTCTATCCCTCACACACATCACAAGGCTCGTGGGTCACCCATGCGAGCCACACCTCGAGGCAACCCTTATGTAACCTCCAGTTCGTGTCCAAGATCAAATCTTCCAAGGCTAGGTCCTGCGCACGCTACTCATATGCATCTCATTGCTCAGGGTAATGCCATTGCCATGCCAACCTGAGTACACAAGAGACGACCTTCTCATCGTCCTACTCTGTACACACAAGCACACCCTGTAAGGGGTAGGTATCTACCTGTTCCCTTACAGACATTTGCTTGAGCCTGGGTTGACCCCCAGGTCCCCTGAGATCCTTCTTCGAAGAGCGCACATGCGTCGCCATCTCAAGCATCCCTTCGCCCTCAACTCAGGCCTCCTCATGAGTCGACCCTGCTCCTGCCTGCGCCTCCTTCATCGAGCAAGCACCTCTAGCCTTGGTACTCGAAGGTTTTCCCCAAGAGTACCATCTTGAAACAGCCCCAACACGTTGGTCATGTCTCTGGAGCTCATAAGAGAACTCGGGGCATGGACCTCATGGAAGATCGAGTCCTTCATCCTCCCCGACTCAAGAATACTCCAGTTCCTTGCCCTCATCCTTTGCCGCAACCTAGATCGCAATTTTGACGCGAGGTCTATCAAGACCTCAAGTCTAAATGCGATAGAGGTATGTGAATTTTGACTAGGGAGGTGACCAAGGCAGTCAAAACAGCCAATTTTGACGACCCTCTTCACTTGAATCCCTTCTACCCCTTTCAGACGATGAAGCCTGAAGAAGAGCTCAATGAGCCCTGTGATGTGGTTACTGTCGTAGAAGAAGACCAAACCACTCAATAGCCATGGTCCCAAGACCATAGTGAAACGGCTCCTCAGCCACGGTCCTAAGACCATCGAGAACTGGTCCAAACTCGATATGCATACAAAAGTCGAGTTCAGCTAGGGCATACTGAACCCTTTTTAACTGACCTACCATGTACGACCTCTTAAGCTTGCAAACCCTCTGTTGCCACTAACGTCGACCCCCATATTGAAACAGTTAGTGTAATGGGCGCAAGCGAGCCCAGCGATGCGCAGGAGGATCGCATGAACAAGTTCGAGGATATGGTGCACGCGATGATGGGGAAGATTGATCGTATTGACGCTGCACGCCAGTCGGCTAACCATAAGGCCAATTCCCATCATTCTAATGGTGTACCTCCACGACAACCTCCTTCATCTACCTCACAGGACAGTTCAGTCTCTCATTCGGTTTCTCAATCAGATATTGATGCTATGGTCACCCATAGCCTAAAGAACAGACAAATTTCGGGCATACAGGGTGCGGCGCCTTATCAAAGACCATATCCTTCCTATATTGATCAGGTCCCACTCCTCTCAGACTATAAGAAAGGGAAGTTTCCTCTATTCAGTGAAACCACCTCCCTAAACCAGCATATCGCCCACTTCCAGGTAGCATGTCGGGAAACAGCAGCTGACAAGAGACTTCTTCTCCGCCAGTTCGTTGAGACCCGTGATGGCCCAGCATTCCAATGGTATGTCTGTCTTCCTCCAAACTCGGTACATACATGGGAGGAGATGGACAAACTGTTCTATCAACGCTTTTATGAGGTCGAGAGAGAAGTTCAAACCATCGAGCCTCTCACCTTGACTCAAGACCCTAATGAGCCCTTAGATCAGTTCATATCACGATGGAGAAACTTGGCTTCGCGCCATCCTAATCCTATGCCCAAGAAGGAGGCAGTCCAAACTTGTGTGCGGAACATGGGATCTGAAATCGCTCTACATGTAGAGGCCTCTAACTCGACCTCCATGTCAGAGTTGATCTCTAAATCAGTTCGCATAGAAATTTTGTCACGCCATCATGGTGAGACACGACAACCCTCTACAAGTTCAGCGAACAACCAGGGCAATGGTGGCTCTCGGAATAACACACGGGGCAGCCAATAGAAAGGGGTAATTAGTGCAGCCGTTATGGTCACCGTAAGTGATCCCCAAATCACTTCCTTATTGGGGCAAGAAGATCTCACAATGCAGGACCTTCCGATCAATGACTTAGACTCTGCAGAACCCTCGACTTCCCAGCCATGGATGATCTACCATGGCTAAAGCAGACTCAAGTCCTTAAGACGAGAAGTGGTTCGCTAACCTAGAGCGGTTTGCCACCCCAGCGAGACGAATCAGACATCACTTCAGAAAACCAGAAAGAGATGGGCACCAAGGGTTGCTCGCTGAAGATACCAGACCGCTCAACCCACAGTCGAGTAGGAGTTTCTCAGGCCCCTTCCTTCATTGCTAACTTTGCTAGACTTCATCCCCGGCACAATCCTTTTTCCTTCTTCATAGAAGACGTCCCCGTGTCATCTTCCACTCAGCAAACTTTTGATGAGGGTGACGATGTTAAAAGCACTCCCCAGCGGTCTAAGCAAGGGAAAGACCTAAAAGACCCCTTGCAACTGTCCAATCCTGGTGATGACGTAAAAAGCTACCCAGATCGGTCTGATGAGGGGAATGACCTTAAACGTCCCCCACTTTCAAACCCTTCTACACCTTCTTCTCTTGCTTCTCATTCTCTTTCTCTTATGTCTTCTTCAGGTACAACCTTGTTGTGCCTAGACTTCGAGGTTCTCGATCGGGAATTCGAAGGAATCAATATAATCAGAACGCAACAGAAGCAATTGAGAAAAACCCCTAGCACAGGCAGCAGGATTCCCAACAGCTGCTGATGCCCTGACAACTAAAGCTAAGGCAGAGCCACCTACCACAAAGAAGCGTAAGAAGTCGAAGCCAAAGAAACCCCAGTGGCCACCTGAGCCTAACTTTGAGCAGAGATTGAGAGAGTTGAGGGGGCAAAGTTTCTACTCTCAGGAAACTTGCCACATGATACAAGTTTGTGAAGCATCAATCCATGTGGACGAAACACTGTACATAGCTGCTCAAAGGTTGAGTGATTCACATTGGCATACTTCTTGCACTACAATCGTTGAATTCCAAATTCCTTGTTATCTCCAAGACGAACTCCTGTAGTCCGAGAAACAACCCCTGTTTATGGAAGACCCTTCCCTTCCTCAAATGGGGAAAGATGAAGAAATTATAATCCACTCTGAGCCTCTATCGGAGGCAGAGACATCAGGATCATGGGCCTCTGTATTTTAGGTCAATCACAAGGTCCTTGAAAACAATGATGAAGAGTTGCAAGAGACTCCAGAAGAATTGGTAGAAGGTGGTCAGACCACAACTGATGAACTTAAAGAAATAAATCTTGGAGATGAAGCGGACCCCGGACCTACCTTCATTTCAGCAAGAATGTCTCTAGATGAGAAAGAGGAGTTCATTGCCTTCTTGAAAATGACCCTGGACGTCTTTGCTTGGCATTAGCATGAGATGCCCGGTTTAGACCCTCAAGTCGCCGTTCACCGTCTTGGCATTGATCCGACTGTCAAACCTGTCGAACAAAAATCAAGAACGTTCAGGCCTGAGCTTGAAATGCAGATAGATGCCAAGATAACCAAACTTAGAGAAGCAGGTTTCATTCGTGAAGTCAAGTACCCTAAATGTCTAGCAAAGGTCACTTTGGTCAAGAAGAAGAATGGTCAAATGAAGGTCTGATTTGACTTTCACGATTTCAATACCGTTTGTCCCAAGGATGACTTCTCGTTGCCATTCATTGAGATACTCATTGACTCCACAGCTCATTATCAACTATTTCCTTCATGGATGGATACTCCGGGTATAATCAGATAAGGATGACGCCTTCTGTTACGCAATGATGCCTTTTGGATTAAAGAATGCCGATGCCACATACCAGAGATAAAAGACGACCATTTTTCAAGACATAATGCATAAAGAGGTGAAGTGTTATGTGGATGACTTGGTGGTAAAATCCAAAGAGAAGGATGCTCATATGAGAGATATTGAAAAGGTGTTCAAACGCTTGCGCCTTCACCAGCTAAAAATGAACCCACTGAAATGCGCTTTTGGCCCCGTACCCCCGCACTCTTTCTTTCTTAGGACCAGAAGAGGATTAGAATAAAGATATTCATGCCGCGTTCGGGAAAATTCTTAGGGTTCATCATTAGACATCGCGGGCTTGAAGTTGAATTAGTTAAGATCAAGGCAATCCAAGAAATGCGGTCACCAACTTCACTTTGAGAACTGCGCTCCCTCCAAGGACAATTGACATACGTTCGCAGGTTCATCTCGAACCTCTCAGGTTGTTGTTAACCCTTTACACACCTGCTAAAGAAAGATACACCATTCATTTGGAATGAAGCATGTCAGGCAGCCCTTGACAACATCAAGCATTATTTACTCAACCCTTCAGGACTCTCCACACCAGTACTGGGAAAGCCTCTCATTCTATACGTGACTGCTTTAGATGAGTCACTCGGAGCATTGTTGGCATAAAACAATGAAGAGGGAAAAGAGACTGCATTATATTACCTCAGCTGTAGGATGTAGGGGGCTGAGAAGAATTGTCCCCCGATAGAAAAGATGTGTCTAGCCTTGATTTTTGCAGTACAGAAACTCTGCCATTACTTGCTTGGTCATGAAGTAAAACTTATATCAAAAGCCGATCCTGTAAAGTTTCTCATGACACACCCATGTTTGTCGGGATGCCTTGCTAACTAAGCATTATTGCTGATGGAGTTCGATATCATGTATGTCCCACAGAAGGCCATCAAGGGCCAGGCCTTGGCTGATTTTCTCGCGGCGTACCCCGTACTAGCAGAATCTCCTTTATCAAGTGACCTCCCCGATGAAGAAGTATTCTGTGCTAACCTTGTTCATGCATGGGAATTATCTTCGATGGAGCTTTCCAATCAGATCGAGGAGGCACCGGAGTAGTATTCCTGACTCCGAGAGGAGGAGTATTCCCACTTTCTTTCTCTCTCGCTCAAGCCGGCTCTCATAATGAGGCAGAATATCGGGCCCTTATAATCAGACTCGAGATAGCCTTCGATCTCGACTTGGAGCAGCTTAAGATCTATGGTGACTCTGAGTTGGTTATTCGACAACTTAAAGGGATCTATGATGCGAGAAAATACACTCTCAAAACTTATCACGATACTATAAATCGTATATCGCCCAGTTTGAAGGTGTATCCCTGAGTCACATCCCCAGGAGGCTAAACTCGTAGGCCGATGCACTCGCAAAATTCGGTGCTACAATTCAGTTGTCCTCATCAGGGCCCACGCTTGTTTGGGTGGCAGAATGAAGACACATCGAACTAAGACCCGAGGTCGACATGGATGACGAGAGAAATATCTTCCCCGAGTGTCCCCTTTATTCATTAGGAGCACTTCTATCGGTCAAAGAAGTAATTAAAACTGAACACGCAATAATACATAGTCAAGGAGCTAAGGGTCGAAATCAGGAACCAGAATTCTTTGACCCAGTGTGTGCAGAAATTGAGCAAGTAGAAGATTGAATAAAGCCCATCACCAGTTTCTTAAGATATGGCAGGCTTCTCGAAGGTCGTGCCGAACGCAACAACATACGTCGAATGTCCACCAAGTATACTCTCCTTGAAGGAGATGTTCTCTTTAGAAGGTTGTTTGACGACATTCTTCTTAGATGTGTCGACATTCGAGAAGCAAATAAAGTGTTAGAAGAAGTCCACTCATGCATCTGTAGACTACATCAGTCCGGTCCTAAGCTGTAAGAACGAATACACCGGTTGGGATACTATTGGCCTTCTATGATCTTCGATTCCTTAAGCTACACTAAAAAGTGCTAGGTATGCCAAATACACTCCAGCCTGGTTCACCAGCCTCTAGAGCCCTTACACCCTACAGTTGCGTCATGGCCTTCTCACAATGGGGTATGGACATCGTAGGGCCAAAGACCCCCCTTCTGCAATGGGTCATGTTTTCATCCTAGCTGCAACAGATTATTTCTCTAAATGGGCTTAAGCGGTCCCCGTAAAGCAAGTTCCTGGGACAGCGGTGGCCAACTTTGTTCGACATCATATCATATACCGATTTGGACTGCCCGACTGGATCATATTTGACAATGGCCCTCAATTTAGGAGTCATCACATTGGTCACTAGTTAACCAGTTCGATTTCGAGTGGAGGTACTTGACTATGTACCATCATCGAGCGAATGGATTAGCTGAGGCTTTTAATAAGACTCTATACAATGTTATGAGAAAGTCAGTATAAAAAACAAGGAAGAAATGGCGTGAGAAGCTTCCAAAGACACTGTGGGCTTATCGTACTACTACACGAAATGCTACTGACTCCACTCCTTATTCTCTGGTCTATGGGGGTGAAGCAATTTTACCTCTCGAAATACAAATCCCTTCATTGCAAGTTGCTATTCACTAAGGAATAACTGGAGATGAGAGAGTCAAGCTTCGATATCAAGAATTGGAAGCACTCGACGGAAATAGGCTAGAGGCTCAGCAGAACCTTGAACTCAACCAAGGGAGAATGAAGAGGGCTTTTGACGAGTCTATCAAGATCTGCTCATTCGCCCGAGGTGATCTAGTCTTAGCTGTCAAGAGGCCTATAGTCATGCATAGCCGGTGCAAAGGGAAGTTTGAGCCTAAGTGGGAAGGTCGCTTTACAGTAAAAAAGGTCTCACCCAACGGAGCCTACATATTGGCACATCCTGATGGAGAAGAGGCAATTTCCCATATCAACAGGCGATATCTAAAGAAGTATTATCCATGATGTGTATTCAAAAGAAAGGGACTCAACGTGAAAACAAGCAAGATAGTCCAAACAAAATGCTAACTCTTTTTATGTTTATTGCAGTAAAAATCAGTTACAAGTTACAAGAACCCATTACTAGGGAGGGTAAGTCACTTGAATTTAAAGATAAGAGGACGGTTACAAACCAAAACTTGTGCTTTTGCTCTTGCATATGAGAGTAGCAGGACGATTACAGGCCAAAACAAATGCTTGTCCCATGAGGAAGAAGCAAACCCACGAAAGGAAGGACCTCCTCATGAAGAAGAAGCGAAACCACTTAGAGAGTTAGCTTTAATTCATCTGACGAGTATGAGGATGGTTATAGGATAGAAGACAAAGCAAAGCCACTCCAAGAAGATAGCCTCAGTCCATCCGACATGAATGTCAAACATACAAGCCAGATACCTCATTTGACGTGTATATCAAACATACAACATAGGATCCATTCGATGTGTGTATCAAACATACAAGATGGGCTCTTCTGGCAAGGAGCTAGCTTATGATGGAAAGAACACCCTGTTCACAATGAAGGCCCTTCCACAGAATGACATGGACCCCACTGTCGTACTATTGGATTTGGTTTCCAACAGGTACCACAGTCCATGCCACATCATTCATCACTCTTTGACGGCCCATGACCATCGCCGCTTGAAGCTCATCGCCGAACGCCACAAACCTCGCATGTGAGTTACCGACACATGCAAGTGTCATTCTTCACATCGTGATAAGCTACACATGCTAATCAAAGCAGATTGAAGCCAGCACTGGCTGGGTCCTCCAGGGGTCAGCACCGATTGCATGGCCAACCCCTAGCGCCGACTGTTTTGCTTGAGGGTCGGTGACAGTCGTATTAGCACTCCAAATCATCAGCGTCGGTTACCTTAGCGCTAGTTACACTTCTGTTAGAGCCGGCCCTGTCGTGACTGATCGCCTCCCGAGACTCCTCATCTTTCAAAACTTAAGGTTTTACACCTCCTTAATGGTCACACGATTTCCAAGGATGAAGGCCAACCGTCACCACATCTTCAACAACAATACGACTTCCCCACGACATTTCACCTTTAGCAACCGTACACCTTCCCCTGCCACGGTTCACCTCCACGGCGGTCCACCTCCTACGATCGTTCGTCTTCCACCGGAATTTCTACCACATGGCTGGAAGCTCACAGGAAAACCTTCTCGCCTCTCTTTTTGGCATGGACTTCACCAGAACCTCACTGGGAAACCTTTGCGACACCACTAACAGCTTCGAAAAGTGGTGATAACCCAAAAGGAAAACTGCAGCCGAAATTCCTTCCCTTTCGGAGGACTCTCGTTTCCCTGCTACTCTCTCTGCAACTTTGCCAAATTCTTGGCAAAGTCCGCACGTCGAAGGTCTTCTCTGCAAAACCCTTATCAGAATCCTGTTGCTTGTCGAAGAACCTTCCCTGCAAAGACTGTTGCTGAAGTCCCACTGCTCACTGGAAACTTCAACCGAGTGCTCTCTCCTCAAGGTTAAAGAAAACTTGTGAAGTGCTTTTTTACCCTTGGAGAAAAATAAGGGAAAACGAGGTTTTACCACCTTATATAGATTACATAGCCCTCAAAAGTCCTTTAGAAAGTTGGAATTCCAGTTGCGTTTGAGGGAAGCCTAGAGACAATGAGCCGGGTCAGGCTTCGACATAAGGCCCAAGGTAACTCTCATCGATCCATCCCCAGCGCCGGATGAATTTCCAAACAACCCTAGTGCCGGGTGTGTTTCCAAATACAACCTTAGCGCCAGTTGACTTAACGCTAGGTATGTCTCCAAAATGACCCCAGCACCGGTTAACTCAGAGCCGGTTGTCTTCAGATAATACCACGGGTCATTCATAACGCCAGCTGAACAGTGCTGGTTGAAGCAGCGTCGAGTGAATTTCCAAACAATCCTTGCGCCGAGTGTGTTCCAAAAACAACCTTAGCGCTGATTGACTTAACGCCTGGTGTGTTTCCAAAAATGACCCTAGCGTCGGTTAACTCAGTGCCAGTTGATTTCAGACAACATCATGAGCCATTCACAACGCCAGCGAAATGTTTAACAACCTAGTGCCGGTTATGTTGTGAGAACTCAGCACCGATTGAATATTCACAATAAATCATAAGCGCTACCATGGCGCTGGCCGTATTTCAAGCAGTGTATGCCCTACCACTATCCTAGTGGTGTTGTACCCAAGCCAGGATGTATCATACCTAGTGGACTTGAACCTAAACTGTGACTTCCCTAATGGAGTTAGGAGCTGTCCCTCATCCCCCACTAGGAGTCACACCCATACTGCGGCCCGTAATTCCCAATAAAGCTAGGGTCATTCTTACTTCTCCAATCCCTAGTGGATCAGCTTCACACTAAGCTACCTTACCCTCAGGGAGTTGGGTTACCTGTTATAGAGACTCATCTTTCACCCAGAGAGTACACTTACCCCCTTTAAAACCACAACGAGGTCGACTTCTGCTGGTCATCCTTCATCAGGCCACCATTTCCATCTGAACCCTCAAATTGTGAATAGTGTTAGCCATTTTATCCCTAGGGAGTCGGATTACCATCCACAGACCTATTCTCTATGAAGCTCTACCTACATGGCGACCTACACAATGGTCTAGTTGCACGACCCTAAACTGCACAGTCCATACTGCATGACCCTATACTGCTCAGCCTTGGTCCATACTGCATGACCCTGAACTGTTTAGCCTCGGTCCATACAGCATGACCTTAAACTGCTCAGCCTTTGTCCATACTGCATGACCCTAAACTGCTCAGCCTCGGTCCATATTGCATGACCCTAAACTGATCAGTCACGGTCCATACTGCATGACCCAAAACTGCTCAGCCACGGTCCATACTGCATGACCCTAAACTGCTCGATCTATGTCCATACTGCATGACCCTAAACTGCTCGATCTATGTCCAAACTGCATGACCCTAAACTGCTTAGCCTTGGTCCATACTGCATGACCTCAAAACTTCTCAGCCTCGGTCCATACTGCATGACCCTAAATTGGTCGGCCTTGGTCCATACTGCATGACCCTAAACTGCTCAGCCTCGGTCCATACTACATGACCCTAAACTGCTCAGCCTCGATCCATACTGTATGACCTTAAACTGCTCAGCCTCGATCCATACTGCATGACCCTAAACTGCTCAGTTTCGTCTATACTGCATGACCCTAAGCTGCTCAGCACCATGGTCCGAACTATATGACCTTAAACTGTAGCGGAAGTCTAGTTGCATGACCTTAAACTGCATGGTCCTAGTTGTATGACTTTAAACTGCGTAACCATGGTCTAGCTGTATGACCTTAAACTATAGTACACGTCCTAGCCGCATGACGATAAAAGGCTCAGCACCATGGTCCGAACTATATGACCCTAAACTGTAGCAGAGGTCTAGCTGCATGACCTTAAACTGCAAGGTCCTAGTTGTAGGCTTTAAACTGCATAACCCTTAAACCATAGTGCACATCTTGGCTGCATGACGATAAACTTCTTCGCGCAAGTCCTGGAGGCAGGACCATAAACTCACCGCCACATACGCGCACACGCCTTTTTGTGCACTTTCATGCATGCCTTCTCTAACCTACCTGTTAGTGTGTGCGCACCACCTTCATTTCCTCCTCAGTGAGTTCATTCCTTTCATCACCATACATCATTCTCTTGTGAGTCTCACCCATGTTAAAAAGACGACGAACCATTCCGCCATCCATACTCGTTGTAAGTTAGTGGGTCACCATCATCCACTCATATTTCATACATCGTCGCCAAGTGAGCCAAACCACCACCATACTCATTCCATGGCCTTGATAGACTGTCATCCATCACCATTACAGTCCAGCTGTATGACCTTAAACCATAGTGCACATCCAGGCTACATGACATTAAACTGTTTCGCATAGGTCCCGGAGGCATGACCTTAAACACATTCTCACAAAAAATTAATAATAAAGGAATAACAAGCATGGTGTATACCTGAACAAGGGAGCACTATGAGTAAAAATGATAGACGGGCATGGTCACGAAACCATGAGTAAAAGAGTTCCATGAATAAAAACTGGCCACAGTGAAAACCCGAAAGGGCATCATGAGTAAAATTGGACAAAAGGGTGGACATGGCTAAAAGGTCATAGGTAAAAGAGCTCCAAATAAAAAGAAGTCAGTGAAAACCTTCTCTACAACGCTGCTTCCCAAGTTCAAGCGAAAATTCGCAAAGGACACTTGGACCAATAAACAGGTTGATGCAGTACTCATCTCAACAGGCGGCTTCCGCCCTCACTCAAAAGAATAAAATCCCTGGTGGCATAAAACTAGGGATCCAAAAATTTGAGCTTCAAGGAAAAGATTCTGACAGTTTGAGTCCAGTTGCAAAAAGGACTTGAAAGACAGAAGACTCTCCAAGACGACAAGACAAGTCTCATGAGGAAGAACATTATTCTCACGAGGTCACAATTACACCCTAAGAAATAGACATTACAAAGGCAAGAAATTGACAAAGCAAGGGGATAACCTGTCAGAGACTTCAGCTTGCCTAGCCGACAGGCCCAGACCTTTAGGACCGGCTAACACTGCCCCTAACTGGACCTGGTAGACGAGACCCAAAGTGGTACTCTGAATGTTAAAAGCAAACTTGGTGTAGCAGCAAACACATCTACCAAAACAAACCAACGAACCCAGACCAAATAGGAACAATGCCCTTCACCATGACACTCAATTGCCAAATGGGCCCGATTCTGACTGACGAGGTCCGTACAAAATCCTCAGATTCAGAATCACAAACAGTCTGCATGAGGGCGAGGACTTTGACAAGATCCCTCAAAAAAGTCTCTTCTCCCCCTAAAGTCTCTACGGACGGACCCACGAACAATGCATCCCTTCGTCTGAGCAACCTAGTTACACCATTACGCAAATCTCCTCGGCGTTCACGTGGTCCTGTGGCTAGGAAGGAAAAACGTAAAATCTAAAGGAAACTTTCTGAATGATTGTCCTTCTCGCTTCTCTTGAACCATAACATTCGGTAGGGCAAGCTGTTTGAACATATTTTTCAGCACCTTGGTCCCTGGTAGGAACCTAGTCAATAAAGCCTACAAAACAGTGAAAATTCTTGACAATCTCCAAATCACACCAAAATTGGCCAAGATCGTCATCAGCACTCCAAAAGACCACCTACCGAGTTTCGTTGCATCCCGACATGTTTAAGGCAATGAACACAAAGGAACAGTTTTCGACAAAAATAGTTTCTCACACCTTGAAACGGACCCTACAATTGGAACTACATTTTGGGTGTTTCAACTCACTGTGGAACCACTGTCATTTGATCCGGCACAGTCGAAAACCCCTATGGATCAAGTTTCGACTTAATCAAACACTGCAGAACAAAGATATGAGAAAAACATTGAAACAGGAAGGGCCACACCCTATTCTCATGTGGCTTCACTGCACCAAAACACCATTAAAGGTGGTTATTTTTACAGTCATAGGCAGTCACTTTCGGAGCCCGTAACTCACTCATTTTAAGTCAGATCGCGTTCAAATTTGGTGAGCGTATTCATCTAATTAAGACGAATAAATCGATATGTGGCATGCCCCGAGATGATTTCTGAGCAGGGAGAAAAGATTGAGAGAAGTTGCTGATCCATGAAGAAATTGTAGAAAATTTAGCAACGAAAAGCCTCTCTCGATGGACCAAATCACGACGCTCGCGCAACAGATCAACGCGAAATCTCGACCACCAGATTCCAGATTTCGGGCAAAACTCAAAAGTTGCGAAATATTCATTGGACTCCAAATCACATTTCATTTTGTGCCATGCAATCGTGATGGCATGCTCAGTGCACTACGTTGAAGAAATCATAGAAAAACATTAAGGAACAACCACACTATCGATCCGAAGTTTTCAAAATTCAAACAAATTTTAAATCTCGTGATCATGGCTCAAAAACATGATTCATGGCTCGAAGTTGATGTCAAAACGATCGCCATGCCTAGATCTACAAGAAAACAATAATCTTTCGATGAAACATGCATCAAAACACCCTCGACTCAGTCATGGAAGACACACAAGATCTCGAGCATCAGCAGGGACTGTTATGGAATTCCATATATTGTTAGGCAGGGGTAAAAAAATTCATAACAGTCCCTGCTGAGTGTGTCCAATTAAATCTGAATTTTCAACAATTAGGTCTAATTTTGATCAATCCGCCTATGTTTGGGGACAATTCTATATAAACAGACACTACCTCATTGTAAAAAGGACTCTAGACGCTCGATTCATTCTTTGAGGATTCAATAAAATTTTGATTCCTTGGTTGAGCCTGTGAGTGTGTCTTGGAGAGAGAGAGAGAGAGAGAGAGAAAAAAGGAACGATACCTTAGACAGGTAACTTACTCTCTCCTCCTCTCTCTTCTCTTCTCTCTCTCTCTCTCTCTTCTCTCTCTCTCTTCTCTCTCTTCTCTCTCTCTCTTCTCTCTTTCTCTCTCTTCTCTCTCTCATTCTCTCTCTTTCTCTCTTCATCTTTATCTCTTTCTCTCTCCTCTTCCCATCTTTATCTCTTTCTCTCTCATCTTTTCTTCTCGTCTCTATCTTCTTCTGTCAACAAGCGAGACCTAGCCTCGGTTGGTCTTTTCTATCTTCTTTTGTCAATTCATGAGGCCTTCTCTCTCTTCTTCTACCAGTTGGCAAGACCTAGCATCGGTTGGACTTCTCTCTCTTCTTCTCTCTGTCGGTGAGAACTAGTGCCGATTGGTCTTTCTTATCTTCTTTTGTCAACTGGAGAGGCCTAGTGCCGGTTGTCCTTCTCTCTCTTCTTCTACCAGTTGGTGAGGTCTAGCGTCGGTTGGCCTTCTCTCTCTTCTTCTACAAGTCGGTGAGACCTACGGCCGATTGGACTTCTCTCTCTTCTTCTACCAGTCGGTGAGACCTAACGCCGGTTGGTCTTCTCTCTCTTTTTCTATCAGTCAGCGAGGCCTAGCACCGGTTGGCCTTCTCTCTCTTCTTCTATTAATCGACGGGGCCTAGCATTGGTTGGTCTTCTCTCTCTTCTTCTATCAGTCAGCGAGACCTAATGCCAGGTGATCTTCTCTCTCTTCTTCTATCAGTCGGTGAGGCCTCGTGCCTGTTGGTCTTCTCTCTCTTCTTCTATTAGTCGACGAGACTTGACATCAGTTGGTGTTCTCTCTCTTCTTTTATCAGTCGGCGAGACTTAGTGCTGGTTGATCTTCTCTTTTTTCTGCTATCAATCGGTGAGACTTGGTGCCGGTTGGTCTTCTCTCTCCTCTTCTGTCAATCAGCAAGACCTAGCGCCGATTGGTTTTCCCTCTCTTCTTCCGTCAGTTGGCGAGACTTAGAGCCAGTTGATTCTCTTCCTCTCTTCTCATTTGACACAGTTGGTAAAGCCTAGCGCTGATTGCTTCCTCTCTCTCCCTTCTCTTGAAACAGTCGGCAATGTCTAGCGTCGACTGCATCTCCTCTTCCTTCTTCTCCCTCCTCTCTTCCTTCTTCTCTCTCCTTCTGTCCATTCCCTTCTTCTCTTTAACTATTCCTCTGCCACTCTTTCGTTTTACCAAATGGGATTGAGGTTAGCATCTCATGGCAGTTCTGTCGTCTAGCCGTAATGTTGTTGCACTTGGTTCGCTTGGCCCGCTTTATTGCCACGACAGGCCAACCATCGTGCTTAGCTAGTCGATATTGACGATAGCGTCTAGTAGCAATCCCGTGAGCCGGTCTCAGTTATTGAGCCCATTTCGCTACCACGTTACGCCAATTATCAACCAGCCTAGTCACTGCTCTGATCTTCTCACTTGGTCGAATCTTCTCTCCCTCCCGTCTTTCTTTCTTCTTTTTGAATACGCCTGCTTGCATATGATCATGAAAGAGGAAGAGGGTGAGGTCTGACCCACCTGTCCCATAACCTTTGCAATCAGGAAAGCAGAAAATAAGAAGAATACGAGCTAAGGGAGGTGATTCCAAACCAGTTTCATTACTGAGGGGCTATCTTCGTGATTTAAGAGGGTGCCCACGTGAGTCAGCCCGAGTAAGTCCTGAACCCAACTTTAAATTCCTCTCTCATTGGTTGGTAACACCTGCCCCCTTTTTCGAACAAGGTTCCTGAGAGAGCGATCTCACAAACGTCTCGGGTCTCTCCTGAAACCCGAGACACGTGCCGCCTGATCCTCCACGGATCCAGACGGTGAGATCGAGGCACTTAACCACCCGTCTTGCTACCACGCCTGGTCTATCACTTGCTGACCTAGCTGATGTGTTGGCCTTGCCACCTAGTCGAAATTCCCCTGATCTACTTCTTCCATCTTCTTTCATCTATTCTCTTGCCCTTTCTTCTTTTAGATGTGCACACCTGTGTACATTCTCTCAAAGATAAGGTGGGGTCTCTTTTGGCCCACTTGTCTTGTAAAATTAACCCTGTGTGTGTGATTGCAGAAACAAGAGAATATAGGCTATGGGAGGTGATTTCGAACTAGTTCTATGATTAGGGGGCTTTCTTCATGATCTGAGAGAGCGTTTAGGCGAGTTAACCTAAGTAAGTCCCGAACCCACCTTAAATTCCTCTCTCAACGGTTGATATACCTGCCCTCGCTCCTGAGTGTGGTTCCCGAGAGAGCGATCTCGAAGTCCCGAGTTCCCTTGAAACCCGAGACACGTGCCACCCGATCATCCAGATCTGGCAGGCGAGATCGAGGCCACTAACTTTGGGTCCTTAAATCATTCCCCCCTTAAAAATATTTTGTCCTTAAAATTGTCAGTTAATCAAATAAATGGGGGTATTTATCTTGGATTTCATCCTCTCGTTCCCATGTTGATTCTTCTCGTGAATGATACTGCCATAGAACCCAGACCAGGGGAATCTCTTTGTTGCGCAATACCTGAACCTTCCTATCCAGTATTTCAATCGGCTGTTCAACATAAGTCAAGTCTTCCTTGATCAACATTAGACATGGGACGGATCGGGCTGATACTTTCTCAATAGTGAAATATGGAAGACATCATGAATATTAGCCAACTCCGGCAGTAAGGCCAGTTGTTATGCCGCGACTCTAATTTTTCTAAAATTTCGAAGGGTCTGATGAATCTTAGGGTTTGTTTTCCTTTCTTTCCAAACCTCATAATGCCCTTAGTTGGAGATACTTTCAAAAAGACCCGATCACTTACTTCAAATTCAAAGTCACTTCGACGATTATTGACATAACTCTTTTGCCGACTCTGAGCCGTTTTGAGCCTTTCTTGAATTAGGTCAATCGTTTTTTATGTCATTTGAACAATTTTCGGCCTTAACAATCTCCTTTCGTTGACTTCCTCCCAACACATTGGTGATTTGCATTTCCTCCCACATAGGTCCTCAAAAGTTGCCATTGGAATACTAGTCTGGATATTGTTATTGTATGCAAATTCTATTAAAGGAAAGTGATCATCCAAGTTTCCTTTAAAGTCTGCAACACATACCCTCAACATATCTTCTAACGTCTGAATGGCCTTTTCTGACTGTCCATCAGTATGGGGGCGAAGAGCAGTACTAAATGTGAGTCCCGTCCCCAAGGCTATTTGCAGACTACTCCAAAACCTCAAAGTAAATCTAGAGTCCCTGTCGAACACAATGCTAATAGGTACTCCTTGCAGTCTTACAATCTCTTTGACATACAATTGAGCCAGTCCATCTAGGGTATAGGTAGTGCGGAACAGCAAGAAATGGGCAGTTTTAGGTAATCGGTCCACAATAACCCAAATTCTATCATGGCAAACTGGACACAAAGTCCATAGTGATGTGTTCCCACTTCCATTCTAGTGCAGGTAAGCGTTGTAACGGCCAGACAGGTCTCTAATGTTCAACCTTCACTTGCTGATAGAATCTTGATACATCTTTGTGCTTCCTAGGTGTATAGTATAACGGGAGTGGTGCCCTTCCTCTAAAATAGCCCTCTTTATATTCTCATCACTTAGGACACATACTCGTTCTCTAAGTCTTAATAAATCATCACTGTCGATAGAAAAATCCTCCTTTCTTTCTCACTTTAAGTCTTTCAGAATTTTTATAAGCTGGTGGTTTGTCTTTTGTGCTGCCTGAATCTGTTGGAAGAGTTGAGGTTCCACCCTTATACTCGCAGTTACCCCTACCTCATTACTAGGTGGTAGTGAGGGTCGCCACTTCACTGTATCTTCTATCAGTTTCATTTCTCGAGCCATCAGATGTGCTACTAATAATAAGGGTTTCCAACTCAAACCGTCGGCTATTACATTGGTTTTGCTCAGTTGGTAATTGATGGTGCAATCATAATCGTTTAGCAGGTCCATCCACCTCCTTTGCCTCATATTCAACTCTTTTTGAGAAAATAAATACTTGAGGCTCTTATGGTCGGTAAATTCTTAAACTATGCCCCATAGAGATAGTGTCTCCACACCTTCAAGGCAAAGACCACAACCGCAAGCTCTAAGTCAGGAGTCAGATAATTTTGTTCGTGCGACTTTAATTGTCTAAAGGCATAGGTTATAACTTTCCTCGTGCTGCATTAATACACACTCAAGTCCCGTATGGGAAGCATTAGTGTAGACCACAAAGCCTTCATTTCCTTCGAGAAAGGTTAATATTGGGGTTGTAGTCAATCTTTTCTTTAATTCTTGAAAACTCTTCTCACAATCATCTGACCATATAAAGTTTACCTCCTTCTGGTTCAAGCGAGTTAGGGCTAGCGCTATCTTTGACAAGCCTTCTACAAAACGCCTATAGTATCCGGCCAGACCCAAACTACAGACTTCTGTCACATTTATCGGCCTTCCTCACTTAAGTGCAGCTTCAATCTTACAAGGGTCAACTACGACCCCATCCTTAGAAAGAATATGCCTGAAGGCCACACTTGAAAGCCAAAACTCGCTTTTCCCCAACTTAGCATATAACTTCTTTGAATATACCAGAATATCATCTATAAAGACTACTACAAAATCATTTAGGAAGGGTTTAAAACCCCTGTTCATCAGATCCATGAAGACAGTCAGGGCATTAGCTAGCCCGAAAGGCATTACTAATAACTTGTAGTGACCATAACGAGTTCTGAATGCTGTCTTAGGTACATTTTCTTCCTTAACTCGCAACTGATGGTAACTTGACCCAAGGTCAATATTGGAAAATACTGGGGCCCCTTGGAGTTGATAAAAAAGGTCATCAATTATAGGCAAGGGGTACTTATTTTTCACAGTGACCTGGTTCACTTTCTGATAGTCTATACATAGCCTCAAAGACCCATCCTTCCTTTTAACAAATAAGACAGGTACACCCCAGGGCGACACACTATGTCGAATAAATCCCTTCATCAACAACTCTTGTAATTGCTCTTTTAATTCCTTTAGTTCTACTGGGGCCATTCTATAAAGGGCTTTAGAGATGGGGACAGTGTTAAGGACCACATATATCTCGAATTCTACTTTCCTAATCGAGGGCAGAGAGGTTAACTCTCCAAGAAAGACCTCTGAATATTCCCTCACCACCGGTATTTCTTCCAACTTGGACCCGTCCTCACGATTCTCTACCACATACGCTAAATACCCAACATATCTTTTAGTCAGCAAACGGGAAGCCTGAATAGCCGAATAAAATGCAGAGGGGAAACATCCTTGACACCAATAAAGTTTAATTTAGGTTGGTTTAGGTGCCTAAGTGTTACGGTCTTATCATGGCAATTTACTGTAGCATGGTATTTAGACAACCAATCCATGCCCAAAATGACATCAAAATCTTGGATGTTAACAATATTAAATCTATAGGCAGTTCACACCCTTCAAGCAAAACCTCACAGTGTTTATAAACAATATCAGGTTCTATAGATTCCCCCATAGGTGTGCATACTACCAAAATCTAGTCAAGCAGGGAAGGTCTAAAATTAATATGGCATGCAAAGTGAGGTGCAACAAAAGAGTGTGTAGATTTAGGATCAACCATAATTTTTGCTTCAATGCCACAAACGGAGAGCGTACCTTGAATAACCGAAGCTGATGCCTTGGCTTCCGGTTTGGTAAGGGAAAACACCCGACCTTGGGTCTTCGGTCTGTTTTCCAGTCCCCAAACTGAGCAATCTCTAATCTGGTGGCTTGGCTAGCCACATCTGAAGCATGCCTCTGTCATCCTTCGGCAGTCAGCTGTCGAATGGTTATTCTTCCCACAATGTGGACACTTTGGGCACTAACTCCCTTATACCGCCTGGCAATGTCTTGTGAATCTTCGTGCCCCTATGATTTTCTCTTCCCCTAAAGTTCCTCGGGGTTGGTCGAGCTTTTCTTCTCAAACTTCCAAACTGGGCTGGTCCCATTCTCCAGTTTCCTCCAACCCGGGACTCTTCACAGTCCCTCTCAATTTTCATTGCCAAGTCCACTAAAGGGGAGAAAACTTTCAGATTTTTTGATATCACCCTCCCCCTTATTTCTGATCTAAGGCCTCTCTCAAATTTACTTGCCTTCCGTGTCTCAGTATTGATGATATGTGGTGCGTACCTCGATAGCTCAGCGAACTTGGTTGCATACTGCTCTTCAGATAGATTTCCTTATTGTAGCTCGATGAAATCTACTTCTTTTCTTTCCCCCACAGAATCAGGAAAGTACTTCTCATTGAAGGCTTCCAAAAAATTTCCCTAACTTGCTTCTATCCCTGACCCAGGACTGCTTCATTGAGCCCCACCTGTGCTCAATGTCTCCTTCAAACATGAAGGTTCCTAGCCTCACTTTCTGTTCATCAATACAGTTCAGAAATTCAAAAATTTTCTTCACCTACCTTCTCCATCTCTCAGCTTTCTCTACTCCCCCAAGCCCTAAGAAGGTTAGAGGAGCCAACCTCCTAAACTTTTCTATCAAGTTTTTGTCATTATGGTCATGGGCGGGGCAGATGGGATCGGCGTAGCTTCCTTCATCATCTGTGTCATGGCCCCCAAGGTTCTGATAAACTCACCGAGGGCCTTGGTGTTTTCATTACTGGAGTTTGCATTATTGGCCCTCCTCCTCAGCATTTTCACCCTAAGACACAAACACTCAGTTACTAATCTACCCAAAACTATTCTAAAGATATTTTTAAACTCCTTAGGCCAAGAATCCTATCCTGGCTGCTCTGATGTCATTACTATCATGACCCTGCCACCTGACCCTTACCGTCCCATACTGAAGGGCGACAGAGTGCGAGATCGCGACCGGAGGTTGCGTACCTCACTCAGATGGAAGTGGCATCAACACGTGTTAAAAGTGCGGAATCAAAGCAAACCATGAGAAGAAAGTAAACAAATACTCCATCAAGCACTAAAAAATGAATAAATTAAAACCATTAAATTTGCATTCAAACTCCAAAATCCTTTACAATAGAGTCCAAGGCTTACGACCCTGACATTATAATACATCGCATTAGAACAACACAGTGGCGCCACCACCAGACACCTACTATGCAGAAGAAACCTTGATAGATCTGAAACTTCTAGCGCCTGCCGTCACCACTATGCAGCTTGACTCCCAAAATCAAATGCTATCACTCTACATAGATGAAAGTAGGAGGAATGAGCTCAAAGACCATAGATCACTACTCTTGTTTTCCTACCTATATGTGTATATATAATAACATGGTCTACGATTCATAAAAAATCATACTGGCATCACAGAATAATATCTCACATCAGGGTACATACAGTTCTTGTATAGAGAGATTAACATTCAGTTTACAGAATATCACTTGTTCTCGATATAGAAATCACAGTTACATTTAAATGTTCATGTAGAATGCTTAAATAAAATAGGCAAAACAGATCTATTTACTCTCGAAGTAGAAGCCACATCGGTCAGGCTAAGAGAATCTTGAACTTGGGACTTCTACCCTCATATAGAAGGGAGGACAATGACAAGTGGAGGCCCCACTTGGTAATGCCCTCACCCACACACACAATCCCAAGTGCGCTTTGGCGTTTTCGATAGGCTGCGGCCTTGCAAGACACAACCCTCGCCTTACGCCTTTAAGCAGGAGGGCATAACACTTCCGTTGGAGGACCTAATTGCGTAGTGCTTATGAAAAATTGGGGGCGCGACCCTCCTTATTACTTACAGTCACCTCTCGACTCCACTCCTATCATATGGGTCGAGGTACAGTATACCTCGCTACCAATGAAGGACCCATTTCATAGCAGTCAGTACCAAAATAACATAATCACAATATCCACTACCAATGGAGAACCCATTGCGTAGCAGTCAGATATCAGTATTCATAAGGCAGAATCTGAAAGTCCACTACTAATGGAGGACTCATTGCGTAGTGTTCATGGCACATCACAGTATTCATATAGCAGAATCAGACAATATCAGTGTCACATAATGGCCGTGTTAATATCACAGAAAAGCAACATCAGTATCATAGAATGATAGTATTAATATCATGGGATGGCAATGTTAGTCTCACAGAATGCCAGTATCAGCATCACATCTTTAACAATATCAGATTCACATAATAACAATGTCCATATCACAGAATAACAGTATTAGATTCACAAAATAACAATGTCCATATCACATAATAACAATATCAGATTCACAGAATAATAGTATCCCTATCACAAAATAACAGTATCAGATTCATAGAATAATAATGTCCTTATCACATAATAATAATATCAGATTCACAGAATAATAATGTCCATATCACAGAATGAGTGTTATAAATGCAATTTCAAGCCGTGACATCTAGTCGTAAATATGGTCATAGCTTTTGATTCGTTTTGAATTTGAATACGGTTCCAAAATCAATTTTAAACTAGACACACCTATCTTTCAATGGGGATAGTTTGAGAGAAATTGGACCTTGTTTGGCCTCTTAAAAGTTCAAAAGAATGGAGATGTTTCATCTGAAATCTGCTGTGCAGTGAAGACCGTGACATGTCTTTAAAAATAGTTCAATATCTCCGAAACCAGAAGGAATTTCAAAATTTGATTGACATGTAATTCTAAGTACACACAGAGATCTTTTAAGAGGTGGTGGTTTAACAGAAAACATATCTTTTTTGGTCAGTCAAAGCTCGTGGCAACAGAGGTGTCAGTTTTGGGCTTTTGTAGAACTGCCTACAGTGAGATACTGTCGCAATTAATCATATAATTCTCGAATTCGGCAAAATTTCAAAAAGTGATAAACAAGTGATTTTAAGCTTATTCATAAATATTTCAAATAGTGGTGGTTCGGAAGAAAATGGACTTGATTTCGTACGTCAAAGCTCGTGACATTAGAGACAGCAGTTCTGTGTTTTTACCAAAAGTATCCACAGTGACCTACTGGCATATTTCGAAGTATAGCTTTACATACGTAAAGGATCAGAAAAAGATGTGAACAAGAATATTGAAATATACCCAGAAATATTTTCGATGGCGGTGGTTTGAGGCCAACTGAAACTCATTTAATAGGCCAAAAGTGGATTGCAAAAACATGAAAACTTCCAGGAATTTTACAGCACAGTCACAATACTACTTAATATGATACCCAAATGGCCCATAACCCTTCCACTTTCAAAAGGATACTTAAGAACACAAAGTTACAGACTTTCTATGAAATATAAGACAAATTTTGATGCTTTTTGTGGTCATGCAATTGCAATTCACATGGCTGAAAAATTCACAACATAACAGTGAACATAACATCATTCATACTACTAACAGCATGTACAAACACATTGTTAAATCAAAGTCAACCTTACACACAAAATACCTACAAGGTAGAAATCCGCTTACCTTGGGTGTATCGTGCCACCAAAACCTTTTTCCACAGCCTTCTTCAACTCTTAAAGTGATTATTCTAACATTGAGTTAAAAGGGGAGCTCCTTTTTAGTTCTTCACTTTGCCTTAGAGAAAGAGAGAGATGAGGAGTGGAGGGGTGTGAGAGTGAGAGGGAAAGAGAGAGAGATGAGGAAGAGTGGAGGGGGTGAGAATGAGAGGGAAGAGAGAGAGATGAGTGCTGGGGTGGTTAAATGGGTAGTGAGAGAAGGGGAGGAGAGGTGGCAACAATCCACCTCCAAGTGGCATGAGAAGGAGGTAAGGTGGCAAGCAAAGGATGCCACTCGGAGAGTAAGAGAGAAAGGGGAGAAAAAGAGAAAAAGAAGAGGTAGTCCCTCATGGAATACCTCACACCAACCGCCTCTGTGGTCTAACCCACTCCCATGCAGCTGGACAAAAAGGCGGACACAAACCATGCACGGTAGTGTCACAACCGGCGCTGCGCACCCGGCATTACTCCATCTTTCTCTTCACTAGCGGCGACTACACAAATGAGCTCCCCTCGTTCGCAAGCGACGTTGCGTCACACTACACAGACGGGGATGCCCCTTGTTTGCACGCGGTGTTGCCTCACACTACACAGACGGCGATGCCCTCGTTCGCACACGACGTTGCTTCTCACACTGCTGCGCTCTCTACAACTGCCGCATGTTCTCACTACCGCGTCTGTTCTCTCTGCCTATAACTCTCTCACTGCCATGCGTGTTCTCTCTGCATCGCGCTCTCTCACTGCCTTGTGCTCTCTTACTGGTCGGAAAAGTTTGGGTCCTTACAATATATTATTGGGAATGAACAAGTTCCCTAGGTTTAATCCTCTATTGCAATTTATGTTAGCATTAATTAGGCCGAATACCATGGAATCTTAAAACCTATGCCTACAATTCTAAGAAGAAAAAAATATACAATCATACATAAATGAAACAATATCATGGACAATATGAGCCCATATACCTGAACTTAAACGTAGGGGTATTATTGTACGATTTTCTTCTCCTTTTTTATTATGCTTCAAGTGGGTTCAGAAATAATAGCTTCTCTCTCTTCCAAATACAATTAAGAAAACAAACATATATGGGACTACTTCTTGATGTACTGCTTATACAGTTACTCTGTTATCTCTCTATCTCTATCTCTATCACACTAAGTATACTGTGTGATGATTCAACTTGGTCAATCCAACATAATCAAACATCCCTCTGATCAAGAAGTGAGGTTTATATGAACATCTATCAATTGATAATCACAAAATATGCTATCTTCATCCACTCATTGATTATGCGTTTTCATCTTCACGATCCAGTCTTCAAGATGATAAACATGTAATTTGAATACATTTGAATTCACACTCAAGTGTCTTATGATGATAATCACATATTTAATCGATGCTTATCTATCTTATATTCAATTTCGAACTCACAGCTTCCAGATCCAGCAAGGACACTGTGTGAGAAAAATAAGGAATCTGTTATCTCTTATTGATCGTCAGTATGTCTTCGTAATTCTTCAATTACTCTTTGATGATGAATTTTTTGATTGTGAAATTTGGAGATATGAAATAGAACTCAGAGACGAACACCATAGTCCAAGTGTCACTTAAATTGGACTGTGGATGAGAAAAATCTATTGGAAATTGCATTAGCATCCTTAGTATATTATAGACGCAACCGCTTCCCCTACAAGGATTATGACAATGCTGCACCTTTTAAGGGGGATACAACATCGAGTCATAAATCCAATAGTTCTGGTCCAATGAAGAAATTCCTCCTATCTAAAGAGAAATCCTAATTTTGGTGGCCCGGGGGTCATCTTGGCTTGAACAGACAGTGCATAAGCTTTTAAGGCTCTTAACTCTCACTGGATACGGATGATGGGTTAAGCCACCTCCAAATTATATGAAACTTTAGGGAGATGGATATCATCCCTCAAATATGAATCCTT
>NW_006499436.1:7815856-7836292 GCF_000471905.2 Amborella trichopoda
GGTTGGGTCGTATCTTGTAGTTAGTACTTCTTTACTACGTTACTAACCTTACCTACCTACTACTACCACCGACGTACACACAACTAGCTCTACGTTAGTGTAGTACGCTTCTCTTCTCTCTCTCTCTCTCTCTCTCTCTCTCTCTCTCTCTCTCTTTATTTTTCACCTTATTCTAATCCTTAATCACTTTTATGTGGCTATTTGGTTTAGTGACATAGTTACTGACTCAGTCCTATAACTTCACTTTCTAAATCCTCCGAGTACCAAGGGTTAAAGCCTGGTGCTGTTCCTTGTCACCGGTAATACATCTTAGAAGAGGTTACACTAGGAGGATGCCCAAGTTTCTTGAGGTCATTCTTTCACTTTTTGTACTTCATTTTTTTCTTCTTCTCTCTTCTGAACCAAGTTCTCATTCACCCATTGTTATTCTCTTCTTTCTTCTCTCTCTTTCTTATTTTCTTTAACTACTTTAGCCTCAAAACTAGAACCATTAATCCATAAAGCCCATCAAAGAGGAGCGCATTATATTTGGGTTTCATTAGAAGTTTTTAAATGAGAGTCCATGTGAGATATCAAGTTTAGAGAGGGGGACCAAATTCAAACCACGTTGCTGGATAGCAGGAGGGCTTCCATTCATTGACCTAAGAGGACAATAGCCCGGGCTTATCCCACGAACTCAAACCATGGTGAGGTAGGTGCTCAAGTCCATCTCTTCATCGTTTTAAAATCCTCTCAAGCGAGCCTTTTTGAAAACATGATGTGCTGAGACGAAGACCTATTTCTTCTGCTATGGTGAAGGTGGCATGTACCTCCTAGTTTTGCATTTTACCGCTGACCTCTCTCTCCTAGGGGAGCATTATGAAGAGTTCACCCCGAGGACGACATTATCTTCGGAGGTGGGTTCCACCATGGGCTTCGAAGGCCCATAGGTGAGCCGAAGAATGACTCTTCAATGGTCCTGAAATGCCTCCTCCTCTTACTATAATGATGCCTTATCGCCCTGATGTTTGAGAGTGGTCGATCTATTTGGCCTCCTGTATTGCTTTGTTCATGTGCCACTTTGTGCTTCCGGACTCCAGAGGCCATGTAGTCAGGCCAAAATGCCTTTATGCTACCTTTAATATGGCCGAAGGCCATAGATATTCCTTAGCCCAGCCTGTGCTATGTAGCATCTACAATGGGCTGACGTCTGGAACAGATCTTGAGAAGGTCTTGGGGAATTCCAGGGCTCCTTTCCCCGTCCACTACATTTATGGGTGGATCAATGCCTATTTTTCGAGTACATATAAATATTCTTTAGATTCCAAAGTTGACACATTTCCCTTCCTGCTTTGTCTAATGGGGTGTAAGGTAGTCTTTCACTCACCTGTTCAAGAATGGTGATTGTATTGAGAAGACAACTTGCTTTGGTTTAAGCCCTTTCCTATCGGGGGCACCCAAGAATTCATGGATGAATATGCACTTGGAATCAAGAGGATCCCATGCACTGATTGAGAAATTATGTCCCTTTTGAACATCCGAGGATCTTTACTTCCATTGAGAGTGGGCAACCATAGGTTTGCTGAGTCATACAACCCTCATCGCTTTGCAAGGCAACATTAAATGGACCGCGATTGCCCAACTTTATCAAGCACAGGCCTTAGTCAAACCTTCATGTGAAGGTGGCATGAGATTCTTGCACATTGCTGAGTCAGTCCTGCAGGTTCATCATCCCTAACAGTAATTGGAACGTTTCCATAACCTGCAGCTATTGCTCTTGGTATCATGAATACCAACAGGGCTTCTTTTAGGGCCCTATCAAAGCCATGCTCGATTTTCGAAAAGACAGAACCTCGTATACTCGCTTCAAACTGAGGTTCGATAAAGTTTCGATGAGCTGGACAACTGGGTTACGTTTTGTCGATGGATGGAAAGTCATAAGCGCCACATCTGAAGGGAGAAAATGTCTCATAAGGGGTGATCGGGGGAGACTTGAGTCTCATTCTACCATCATCTTGACGATCTGCTAGCCCCTAAGGCGAAAACCCCGGGATGCACTAGAGAGCATTGTTCACAGGATTGTGAGAAAACATAAGGATTTGGTGAGCATTGTTGAACCCCGGCTCTAGTGGTTGAGCCCAAAAGTGAGAAGTCGGGCAAAGGCCAGACCGTCTCATCAAGCAAGCCTTCATCTGGGCATAATAAGAGAAGAAAGGAGAAGAGTTCAACCCATCTTATACTAAAGGAAGCTTGGTGGTGAGGAAAGAGGAGAAGGGGCCCTCTCCTTCTCGTGTAGGTTTTAAGGAACCCAGAGGGCCTCATGATACGAGCCCGAAGATAGGAGATCATGACCACAAGATGGTCCATGATGCTATCCCTTTGGCCATGAAAGCCTTTATATCAGAATTAGCCCTACAGGAGACACTGAGGACTATTAATCTAATTCTCAGGGGAAGAGGAAGCCAACTGATTCTACTCCCTTGTTGTTGCCTTTGAGGAGATCTTTGAAGAAGGTCAAAATCTTAGACTCTCACAAAGAAGATTTTGGAGCATCTGCTACTCTTTTGCTAGCAACCTCTTTAGCCTTGGTCGTTTCCAGCAGAATCACGTGGCGTTCTAAGGCAAGTGCGATTTCTTCTAAGCCAGGGTTTCGTCAAAAGCCTATGGTTAGGAAGTCAACAAGGCTAGAGATCAATGAGATAGACTTTCTTGCTTCCCCTGACTCTCCAGTATTAAACAAAGTGACTCCCAAAGAGAATTCTCCCTATGTGGGTGAGGAGATGGAAACCTCGATAGTTACCGAGGTTTTTGATCGAGAAGAAGGTCTTATTGATGTGTTAAAGGGGATTTACCCTTCACCACACTAGAGCGACGACTCTTCCTCAGATCCTAGCATGGCATGAAGTCCTATTTCAGAAGCTGCAATCACAGAGGATGAGTTATGGGAGGAAAAAGGAAAGGCCGCATTATGGAGAACGATCCTTCAATAGTTGACTTGTCTACAGTAGTTGCCCTCTTGGCGGTGGGTTTGTTGGCCGAGTCATTCCTCACTCAAGCGGATGTGGATGCTAGGTTAACCAATGTATTTGACCAATTGGCGGGTGGTGAGTTTTTTTATGCTAACCCTCTTGAGTCTGGGATCCCTTGCCCCCCCCCCCTTCCCAACCCCCCCATTTTTGAAGAGGATTCCTTGGCTTCGCACTCCATTTCTTTTGTAATTACAAGGCCTGTCTTTTCTCAAGCCACTAATGGGGCTCTTATTAGTCCTCCAACCGCTTAAGAAATTTCAAAGAAAGTTCAAATAAATGATGCTTCTGCAACCACACTAATCATTGAGGTTTCTTTTCTTGCGTCTCATCTTAAGGAGGGTGCACCTGAAGGGGCCGACACCAAAATTTTCGAGGCATCAAATGCAGCTGAAATTTCTGAGGTGCTAGAGACCGACCCTGGGGGGGACCTGATTGCAATTGCTAAGGATCCCGATGGTCTCATATCATCAGTGCTAAAGGAACCATCGTTGATAAGTGCCCTCTAGAGGCAGATGAGTGTTGACATGGTAAGGACAATCTTCAGGGCCATTAGCAACAACTCTCTGCCCGGTCTTCAAGATACCTTGTCGACCATTTCTCTAATGGTATTCTGGGCTGGGGCGCTAGGGGCTGATGAAGAAAAGCTTCAAAAGCTAGTCATTCAGGTCAATTAGGATGCGAGAGACATGGCTTCTGACTAAGAGGGGCTTGCTCATGCTTTTCCCCTTATGATAAGAAAATCAGAAGACGCTATCGTTAGACTTGAGAAAGCGGTTGCTAAAGAGAAGTGGGATTTCAGGGCAGTTCAAGACTGTTCAGGACTCGATGGAGGACCTTCGCGATCAATATGATCGGGTAGAGACTTGCAAGGTTGTGGTCCTGAATTCTATCAAAAAGGCCGAAAGTCTTATGGCTACGCAGAAGACGAAATTAAAGAGGATAGTGGCCCACTCGTACCATCTCTCTGAGAGAGTGGATATTGCCTTTCCCAAGCTTCAAGATAAAATTCGTCGGGTGGACACGGTTGCATCAGCAGCCCTTGCGGATCATGAGGGTCTGGCATAACTAAACGCTTAGATGGCGGCAACCGGACAGCAAGTAGAAGAGAAGATCTAAAGCTAGAGGAGCTTCTGTGACGCTTCAAGTCTCTTTAATTTCTTGTCCTCTTCTTTTTTTTCTTTACTAAGAATGATATTCCCCTCTTTTTTTTGAACTTTTATGATCATTTCGGGATTATGTAAGAGGAACCATGCCCTTTTATGAGGTTTATTCTCTTTCTTTTTATTTCTAATCTTAATAATCACATCTGACATTTCAAGATTTCAAAGGAATTTTCATAGTATTCTGTTAATCCTTGCATACTTCAAATGTATGCTATGAGAAGGCATGCCGAAGCTTCTCATATCCTTCTGTAAAGGGGTATGAGTGTCCTGATGCTTTGTAGCCTTAAGAATTTTCAAAAGAACTTTGTAGTTTAGAGTCATTTGGGAGGAATTTTGTGAAAATCCTTCTTAACCCATTATAAAAGAGTATGGGTCGCCAATACTTAGAGTCCTAGAACTCCAAGGAGGTACTGTAGTTTAAAGTCATATAGGAAGGACGATGTGAAAATCCCTCCTAACCCTTTATAAAAGAGTATGGGTGGCCAATACTCAGAGTCCTAGAACTCCAAGGAGGTACTGTAGTTTAAAGTCATATAGGAGGGACTACCTGAAAAGCCTTCCTAACCCTTTATAAAAGAGCATGGGTGGCCAATAATTAGAGTCTTAAGTCTCCAAGGAGATACATCTTTTAAAGTCATACAGGGGGGATTATCTAGCGATGTCTTAGGTCTTACGTCGTAGACCTATTGATGGATCTTTTAGGTCGTGCATCTCGAACCGTGGGTAGAGTCATGTACCAAAACTATATAAATGGTAGTTTAAGGTCATATAGACATGATTTAACTTGACTCAATTTATAGTCGTGAGATATGGACTATGTGGCAGATGTTCTAGAACATCAAAGCTGGCCCTTGTAGATCAAAGGAAACTTGTTGTATGCTAGATAGTCTAAAGTCTTGCAGCTTGGACTATGCTCTAGGCAGTTTAAATTCGTACATCTTGGACTATATGGATACTCATAGATAGCATTTCTTCAGAAACCTCCCGTTAATTGGGGGCATGGTATCTTCTCCCTTCTCAGCGCAGAGGAGATATGCTCCGGCAGAGTATGCTTTTTTTTATTACATAGGTTCCATCCCATTTGGGTTGAAATTTAGATTGGGATGCCCCAATAGGCTGCCGTACGGCCAAAACGAAATCACCTGGTTTGAATGACTGTAATCTCACTTTTTTTTGTTAAAATCTCAACTTACCCTTGCTTGGTAAACTTTTTGATTTTGCTGAGCGATGAGCAACTTTTCATCAAGCTCGTTCAACTCGTTGTGCCAAAGTTTGACTCGTTTATCTTTGGTTAACCCGTAGTAAACTGCTACACTTAATGAGGCTAATTGAACCTCAAAAGGCAACATCGCTTCTGAACCATAGACTAATGAATGTGGAGTTGTTGATGTGGTATTTTTCCTCATTGTCTGATATGCCCAAAGAGCCTCGAGGAGTCTTTCATTCCCGTCACTCTAACTCTGATTCATGGTCCTTTTTAATACTTTGCAGAGACTTTTGTTAAAGGCCTTGACTTGTCCAATTGTCCTTACATTTTACATGGATGAATGCCTCCAATCGATTTTAAACTGGCTAACCAATTGATGGATGTGATCGTTTTCAAACGGGGATCCATTGTCTGATATGATTCTATTTGGTACCATGAATCGATACACAATATGGTGGAGAAGAAGTCAGCCACTGTCTTACTAGCTACCCTCCAAAGAGGGATGCCTTCAACCCACTTTGAGATACAGTCGGTGGTTGCTAGTATATATAGATGGCCTTTTGCTAAGGCTGGGGTAATGGGTCCCACAATATCCGTTCCCCACTGAGAGAAGGGCCAAGTCATGAGAGTCGGATGCAAAGGTTCTGGTGATTGGTGAATATAGTCAGCGTGTACTTGACACTCATGGCATCTCTTTGCATACTTAAATGTATCTCTCACCATAGTGGGCCAAAAATACTCCATCTGATGCAATTGATGATATAATTTGGGCCCAGATTGGTGCATGCCACATACCCCATCATGCACTTCCTTTAACACTGCATTCCCCTCTTCATGTGAGAGGCATCTTGATAACAATCCGTCATGTGACATTCCATTTACTTAGTCATTGAGAAGGGTGAATCTTGTGGCTTGCCTTTTAAGGGATAGCCTATCCTTCCTAGTTTTAGGGAGTTGGCTATGAGCTAAGTATTCTAAGAAGGGCTAACGCCAATCTGGTTGGGGCGCCCCTACCACTGCGACCATATCATCGGGGTAGGTTCTTCTATTAATTTCCTCATAGCTCCTTGAGGGTATGGAGGAAATTTTTTCCATAGATTTTCTTCTTCATTGGGGTCTGCTCCTTCCATCATGGGGATGGATCACCATTCTTGTATGGGGACATGAAGCGGAACCCCGAGTTCAATGGTCATGGAGGCTCCAAGCTTAGCTAGTGCATCAGCCTGAACATTCGACCCTTGAGGAATATGTGTCAGAGTGGCCTCGTGCATCTTTCCAAGGAGATACCTCACAATATTGTAATATGGCTTTAGCTCATCTTTGTGAACTTCATACATTCTTTTCAGCTGGCGAACAATCAGTAGGGAGTTGCCAAAGATGTCGAGGAATCCCAAGTCAAGTTCTAGCGTCACGTCTAGACAAATGATCAATGCTTTGTACTCGACCTCATTATTTGAATATTTCTCGTTTAATGAGAAGTCATAGGGAAAGAGTCCCTTATCTGGTGTGATGAATATTATGCTTTCTTTTGCTCCTTTTGCTTGAGAAGCTTCATCAAGAACATTTATCATGAGGAAATCTCATTTGTGCACATGACTTCCTCGTTGGTCAGATCTTCATTCAAAGGGGATCCTTCAGGCAGAGGATGAGCAGCTAAGAAATCGATCAAGGCTTGTCCCTTGATATCTTTTTGCGGGACATATGTCGAATTCCATAAGGAGTAATGCCCACTTAGCTAGCCATCCTGAAAGGACTGGCCTTGTCATAAGGTATTTGATCGAGTCAGCTCGAGATATCAGATGCACTAGGTGAGACAAAAGGTAGTGTCACAACTTTTGGGCTGTGAATACTAGTGCCAAACACATTTTTTTGATGGGGGAGTAATTATACTCGGTCAGCATCATGGTGCGGCTTAAGTAATATAATGCCACTTCCTTCCCTTGAAGAGATATGAACACCAACCGAACTTGGAGATATTTCAACTCTTGCAGGTTTCGTGGTGGAGGAATAGCATGTTGGTCGGACCTGGTTCTCGGCGGGTCAGGAGGAGAACCCTCTCTCGGACAACCGTGGGGTCGATCGTGCGAGGAGATGATGGAGTGCACCGATGAGGGGGTGCGCGCAGGTGCGCGGGGCTCCTGTGGGTGGATAGGCACCAACATTGAGAGAGATTTTTGACAGCGGGAGCCCTTTGGGATGCTAACCTTGTCGCTTGGGATTCGTGGGACACGTTCAGGTGGTCAGCCCTCTTAGAACAGTTACGAAGCCCTATGGCTGTGTGCTAGCGCAGTTTGGACATAAACTCTCTTCAGGCTCCCGACGTCTCTACTCTCTATCTGTTGCTTCGGACCGGTATGGGATCTAGTTGTCCCTCCTTGCAGCTATTTCCCTGAGGGAGAGGGCTGGCTGACCGGTGGAGGGGTGTCAGAGAACCCAAGGGTGAGGGCCCGTGCGTTCGCTCACGTCGATTCGTCTCTCGGCGGGTCAGGAGGAGAACCCTTCTCTCGGCGACGTGGGTTGTTGCACGACACAGGTGATGTATCGCGCAGAAGGGAAGAGAGAGGGATAGAGAAGGGTTGGGATGTGACCCAGTTTAGGAGAGAGAAAGAAGAAGTTCATGAGCTCGAAGGCATTTGCAAACCCACATGCTCAAGGGATTTTTCTCTCTCCTCTCGGTGGAACTAAGGACTCAAAAAGAAAATGATAAACGTAATGCCCCTATTTTATAAAGGGTAAATACCCTGCCCAAATATTTTTTCAGTCCCCTTTACAAGTGACGTAAGCTTGCTTATATAGAGGATTCACTAAACAGGGGTGAACGCTAAAAAACAAAGCATAATTACAATTTTAAGAAATTGGGAATAAATCCCGAAATTAGGGGCAATGGCCAAAATGTCCTTCCTTGAGATATTTTTCGCTAATGATGAAGCCGTCCCTACATGCAGGTTGTTCTTCCATGGTCAGATCTTGGAAGCCTTTTCTGCAACTTGCGGCGATGGTTCAAATGATTCGTGAGCATATCTTCAATTTCCTTGCGACTCTAAGCATTTTGATGCCCTTTAGTCATGCTATGATGGCCTTTTCCCATGGGGTGAAAGTCTGACCAGATTTGTGAACTTTGTTCGTCAGTACACTTCGACTCGCGATGTTCTGGTCCCTGGCTCCGCTTGCAAACGAGAGAGGAGATAGTCGCAGTCATTTTGTACTAAGCTTGGGCTGATTCTGTTCTAGTTTGTGCTTTTGCCTAATTTGGGAGGTCACCAGAAAGATGGATTCCAGCAACCAGGTAGATTTACTTTTTCTGTGACCTGAGGACTGGCATCCATCTGACCTTGAATTAATTGTAAAAGTTATATTAGTTTGCAGCTCTTTTCGAGGTGGTTGCATTGAACTCGTCCCCTCGATGATCGGATGCTCAAATATTGAGTTGTTCTTCACTAGATTCGAGGCTTCTTCTTCTTGAACCCTGGTTTTTCTGGTTTTACGGGCACCTTCCTTTCAAGAGAAGTTGGACTCTAGGTCACGCCACAGTGGATCTCTTAGCTCAAAAAGACGAGGCAGGGCATGATCTAGGACATATTTGAATATGGGATTCTCCTGGTTTCAGTGGAAGGCGCCTTTTGTCCTTGAAGCTGCTCCCAAAACACAATGTCCTAGTCTCCATATTTAGGGACTGGTTCAGTGAAGCCGCACTGCGCTAGCGTGAAACCCACCCGCTACGACGCCGCATGGGCGTAGACTCGTTTCAGGTAGTCCGATTGAGCTCAAATGTGGTCCTCGAGAGTTTTTCGACATTATGAATGCGATGTCAGTGGTTTGGCATAGTTTTGAAGTCACTAGCAGAGGGCTACAGTTGTAAGGTCCTTCCTTGGTGTGATGGCACCGTACCCAGGTCATAAGGCTCGAGGTTCTATTTTACGGCACAACTTCAACCTGTCGGTGTCTTGTGTACCTGCAAGGCTAGGCTGTTACCATCTCTCTCCTTCTTCACTTGGGAGATGTAAGTACGTCAAAAATGACATACAACAACTTGCCCCGATGGATGTTGCACTTCGAGAGAAGCAAGAAGTGCAACATTAGGAATGAAAACTTTATCGTCGAAGTACATCTGGTGAACCCTCACTAAGATGTGTTTATTTCGTCTCAACAAAATGTATTTTTTCTTGATCACCAGCATGGGTGCAGTTCTTGAGGGGTAGACCTTGCTGAGCTATTTCCTTAAACAGGGGGTGACCAAAGTGGCTTATAACGGACCAACGCCTTGTTGAGGGGCTTTCTCCAGGTTCTGCCAGAGTCGATTTTCTGGGAAAACAAGCCGATAGACTGCCTTGTGTGGGCTACGACTCTGTATCAATGAGAACTCTTGATGGTCCAGCTGGTGAGGGCATTTTTGTGGGCTTTATCCCAACCTAGCCAGTAAGAAAAAGAGCCAGCGGGTGCCTTTTTTGTAGGCTTTATCCCAACCTGGCTAAAATGATTTGGTGCTCCAGTTGGCGGGTGCCTTTTTGTGTGATTTATCCCTGACCAACGGAAGCTCCTAGTGGCGAGTTTGTTTTGACAAGCAGGGTACGTCTTTGGTTCCCATCGTATATGGTCTAGTCAGGGGCTTTTTTTGTGGCCTGTACCGGAGAGTCTAGACTTGTAGGGAGGGTTGTTGAGGTGGTCTCTTTGTTGAAGAGACTTCACTTACAAATCGATGATTGATGTTGGTGGCGGGCACAGGAGCTAGACTTTTTTTGACGGCACAGGGGCAAGAATATTTTTTTGAGGCGGCACAAGGGCCATAAATTTTGATGGCTTAGGGGCCGAAAATGGTTTTTGGAGACGGTACATGGGTCGAAAATTTTGATGGCACATGGGCCGAATTTTTTTTGAATGGCACAGGGGCCAGAATTGTTTTTGGATGGTGCAGGGGCCAGAAAGTTTTTTTTGATGGTCTTGTTGACGGATTGGTTTTGACAAGAAAGGTACCTCTTTGGTTCCCATCCTATATGGTCTAGTCGGGGGATTTTTGTGTGGCTTGTACTGCATAGTCTAGACTTGATAGGGAGGGTCCCTGAGGCGGTCTCTTTGTTGAGGAGACTTCACCCTGCATGTTGGTGATCGATGTTGGTGGAGGGCTTCTTGGTCGAAATTTTTTTTATGGCACAGGGGCCGAGAGTTGTTTTGGAGGTGGCACATGGGCCGAAAATTTTGATGGAGCAGGGGCCGGAAATTTTGATTGCACAGAGGTCGAAATTTTTTATTTTGGAGGTGGGAGGTGGCACAGGGGCCGAAAATTCTGATTTTGGTGGCAGTACTGGGGCTGAAAATTTTGATGGCACATGGGCTGAATTTTTTATTTTGGAGGCAGAACAAGGGCATAAAATTTTGATGGCAAAGGGGCCAGAATTTTTTTTGAATGGTGCAGGGGCTGGAATTCTTTTGGATGTCAAAGCGCCCTTGCGGGTTTTCTCTTGAACTACATGGGCGTGGCCCCACGAGAGCGGTTTTCACCAAGTCCTTTTGTTGAGGCATTTTTACTCGTGAGTTCGAGGTCACGTCCACCCTTTTGATTTGCATTTTTACTCATGGCGCCCTTGCGGGTTTTCCTGATGCCCGGTTTTCTTTATTTCAGGACTCTTTTACTCATGGCTTCGTGGCCATGCCAGCCTATCATTTTTACTCACGGTGCCCTTGCAGGTTTTCATTGTGCACATTTTTTTATTTTTGGGAGATTTTACCCATAGCCTTGGTGGCTATGTCTGCATGAAGCTCTTTTTCTTTTACTGGCGATGGTTGCCATCGTGCCCGACTTCTCTTTTCTTTTTTGAGGGGCTCACTAGAATAGTGAACCTTGCGGATGTGGTATGGAGGGGCAGCAGCTAGGTTGCCGGTTGATGTGACTGAGGCAAGGTGCATCCGCGCGAGGTGAGTTTATTGATGCCCGCGGGGGCTTGTTACCCAAGTGAGATGTGCCCACAGGGGCTTGTGATCCAAGTGGAATGTGCCCACACGGGGTAGAGTGTTAGTGCCTGCAAAGGGCTTGTTAGCCAAGCTGAATGTGCTCGCGCGGTGTAGAGTGTTGGTGCCCGCAGGAGGTAACATGTTGGTGCCTGCGGGGGCTTGTCACCCAGATAGGATATGCCCACTCGGGGTAGAGTGTTGGTGCCTACAGGGGGTGAGGTGTTGATGCCTGGGGGGGGGCTTGTGACTCAAGCAGGATGTGCCTACGGGGGATAGAGTGTTGGTGCCCACGTGGGCTGAGGTGTTTGTGCCTGCGAGGGACAGTGACCCAGGCGGTATGTGCCCACGTGGGGTAGAGTGTCTTTGCAAAGACGACGCACAGTTGACGAAGCATCTAGAGTCTAGCGCGCGGTCAAAGAGAGAGTGTCACTTGGACAATGGGGCGGTGGAAGAGATCCTGCTTGCGATCCGTCGATGACGATTTATTGGCAACAGGGTGGCAAAAGACATCCAGCGTGCTATCCTTCTATGATGATTTATTGGCAACAGGCTGGCGGAAGATTTGACTGTGATGCTTCGATAATGTCGCTTGGGAGGCGAGACATGAGACGGTTTAAATGGTCGTAGAATGAGGCACCGTTGCAATGACACGTGTCCCTGTAGTTGGACTACATGCTGCTCGAAAAGCGGCGAGCTTTGATGATGGGCCTATGGCTGCTATAAGAAGAGGCTAGGCCAGACAATCTTAGGGCAACTCTTCGCCTTGTCTTTGTAAAGTCCCATGCTTAACAACTTCTGATGGTGGAGGGCACGTGGAGACTTTCCTTTTTCCTGTGCTTTGCCGAGTGGTCAGGGCCTATGTTGGGGCCAACTGTCAGGTCTTGGCTTTTGGGGTGCGTTCGAGCGTTAGGCGTCTGGGTGAAGACATTCGACCCAACAGAAGGCGGTAGTGGATTCGGGTTGGATGGAGAGTGTGTGGCTTCAGGCCCCCTCCGTTTGTACAAAATCCATGACGTAAGGTCCAAGGCTATGTGCAAGTGCTTGGATGAACCTTTGCTATGGGTGGCAGGAACATTTTGCTCAAGCTTCCAGCATATGCTTGCTCTTCTAACTGACTCCTGGTTCTTCACCTTGACTCCATGGTAAGAAGTGGAGAGCAGTTTCTATCTGGGCATTTCAAGCTCTATTTGGAGTGAAGAATGTTGCCCTTTTGAAGAGAGAAGACACAACTGCCTTGAGGAGATAGAGGCTCTTCTTGTGGAGCGGCAGCCGAGGATGAAGACATATTTTAGGGCCGACTGGTTTTGTAGGGAATTACATATTTGATGTAAGCCTAATCTTATATCCCTTTTGGGTTCGTGAAATAAAATCTTCTCCTTGGTTTGTCTTTTTGCTCTCGCTTTGTGGTTCGTTGCCTTTTTCTTCTGCCTCGACCCTCCTGCTCCTTGATCTTTTTTTTTTTTAATGTAATTGGGAGTCTTATAGAGCGGGTCCTTCTACAGATCAGTTTATCGTCATGCGGCCAAGACATGGGTTATAGTTTTAGGTCGTATAACTTGGACAGTCACGCGAAGCAGTTTGACATCTTGCAGCCAGGACGTGCCTATAGTTTTAGGTCGTATAACTTGAACCATTGCGCAAAGAAGTTTAATGTCGTGCGCCCAGGACATGCACAATAGTTTTAGGTCATATAACTTGGACTGTTGTGAGAAGCAGCTTAATGTTGTACGGCCAAGACCTGTGCTGTAGTTTTAGGTCTTATAACTTGGACCGCTGCTTAGGGATGATACTTCTTTAAGTACCTCCCATTGATTGGAGGCATGGCTTCCTCTCCTTCAGCATTAACTAGTACATAGGGCCCATTGGGGAAGACTTTCTTTACCACAAACGGGCCTTCCCATTTTGGTTCAAACTTTTCTTTTGTCTGGCCATGGGTGATGATAGGTCTTCTTACTACTAAGACCAGTTCACCTTTCATGAATGCTCTTATCTTGGTGGATCTGTCAAAGGCTCTTTGCATGCGACTCTTGTGGATCTCAAGGCCCTGTTGCATTGCAATCTCTTTTAATCGACTACGTCTAGCTCTTGGCAGCGAAGCATAGCCCTTTCTTCGTCTTTCATTCCGTAGTGGAGGGCTACCTTAAGGGAAGGCAATTCAATTTCCAGTGTTAATACAGCCTCGCCCCCGTACACTAGCTAGTATGGGGTCGATTGCATTGTACCTCGGGTTGTGATGCGATAAGCCCAGAGAAGTTTTGAAAGATTCTCGTGCCAATTTCTTTTAGTGCTGGAGACAGCTTTCCTCAAGGCATCATAAAGAGTCTTGTTGAACGCCTCAGCGTGGCCGTTAGCTCTTGGGTGATACATGATTAAGTATTTCCACGTGAACTCGAATTTCTCCACTAGCTTGTCGATTTGGCTACTTCGAAACTGGGGCCTGTTATTAAAGATGATTCGATCAGGAATGCCAAACCGGTATATGATATGGTGACACACAAAGTTTGCTATTGTAGTGTTGGGGACCTTCCTAAGAGGGATCGCCTTGGCCCATCTGGAAAAATAATCTGTTGCAGTGAGTATGAATGCGTGCCCCGAGGAAGAAGGCGAGACTTACAATATCCATGCCCCATTGCACGAAGGGCCAAGATGCCACCTTTGGGTGGAGGAGTTCTCGTGGCTGGTGAATGAAGTTTGCATCGATTTGATAAACTGGGCAGCTTCTTGCGAATGCGATTGAATTGACGTTCATAGTGGGTTAATAGCCTATCCTGATGATCCTATTGTAAAGTTTAGGACCTAATTAGTGCATCCCGCACACCCTGGAATGAACCTCTTTAAGGACTCGATGGGCCTCTCATTGATCGATACACCTGAGCAACGTATTATTATAGGATGTCCGGAACAAAGCATCGTCCTAACACATGTATTGTGTGGCGGATCTTCAGACTTTGTTCCATTCCACATGATCCTCAGGCAGTCGACCATGCTGTAGGTACGCTTTGATAGGAGCGCGCCAATCAGTCACTTGCTCTACTTCTGCGCACACATGTTCCGGAGTCTTTGAACCCTCCTTCTCCTCGTCTTCTTCGATCGTGTGGGCTTCTGCCAACGTCGAAGAGCCTTGTGTGCCAGCTTGATCTACCGCGATTGGGATAAGGGGGTGTAGCTCGGGCGACCGCCTTTCTTGGCATCCCTCCTCAGGTCCTTCAACGAATTCGGCACATCTCCATTCCACGACCCATATTGGCATGAGATCTTTAGATGCTATTTGAATCGTCACCCCCAATTTGGCGAGCGTGTCTGCTTGTGCGTTGAGCCTTCGGGGTATATGCTCCAAGCCTACTCCCCCGAGTTTGGTGATTAGCGACCTGAAGATATTGAAATAGGGCTTGAGGCTCTCTTTCCTTAGATCGTACACCCCTTTAAGTTGTCTAATCACCAGCTCTAAGTCACCGTAGATGCTCAAGCACCTCACATCCAAGTGGGAGGCGATCTCTTGGCCTGTGACGAGCGCTTGGTATTTCGCCTCATTATGCAACCCTACTACAAGAAGGGAAAAGGATAAGGGGACGAGACCATCTTGGGGGGTATAGAACACCACTCTTGCGCCTCCTTTTTTGGACTGGAATGCCTTATCAAAGTGCATTTTCCATCCGCATAAGTCTTTGATGTGGAAGATTTCCTCGTCTGACAGTTCGTTAGTCGAATGGGTGTCTGTTGGTAGCAGATGGGAAGCCAGAAAATCTGCCAGGGTTTGACCTTTGATGACCTTTTGCGGCCCATACGTGATGTCAAACTCCATGAGGAGTAGTAACCATTTCGCAAGCTGACCCATCAAGTAAGGGTGTGACAGGAGGAACTTTATAAGGTCTTCCTGAGAGATGAGTCGAACCAGCTGAGCGAGCAGATAGTGACGTAGCTTTTGTACTATGAATATGAGAGTCAGGCACATTTTTTCTATCGACGAGTAGTTTGCTTCTGCTCCCTGCATCCTTCGGCTTAGGTAATATAGGGTCGTCTCTTTCCCCTCATTATTCTTTTGTGTCAGTAGAGCCCCAAGTGATTCATCAAGCATAGAGGCGTCTCCCCAGAATTGGCGTGGAGAGAACTGGAGGTTTAAGCAGATAATTTTTTATGTCATAAAAAACCATTTAACACGCCTCATTTCACTCAAAGGGCACATTTTTTTCAAAACATGCGAGAAGGGTCATCACCATCTCGACAGGTTAGAAATGAACCTCCTTATGTAGGCCAATTTAAAAGGTGAACCACTGCACGTCCCCTCTTCGTAAGAGCCAAAGAAGGGAGATCGCACATCCTTTAAAACCAGCGAAGCAAGTGTGTGGCCCAATCACAAGAAGGCACGAAAAGCACGCGAAGCGAAGCGTCGCGTGAAAATAGGGCACAAAAGCATAACCTCCATGCAAACTGAAGCGTCGCACAAGCGAAATGTCGCGTGGTGCATGGCGCCACACACAGGAGCATAAGGCAAAGAAGGAGAATTCAATGCGAAGGAAGATTTTATTTCATGAACAAGAAGGATTACAAGATTGGGATTACAATAAATCTGTAACTTCAAAAAAAAAACGTACATCCGTTCTGGGATAAATCCTTTCCCTTTAAAGGCTCCGCTACCTTCTCAGGGTGGTGGTGCCTTCAAAGAGGTTGCGTCCATCTCTTCAAGAAAGGCTTGAAGAAAACAAAAGAGCACCTCCTCTTTCTCCTCCCCCTTCGACAAGGGCGAGTGGCCAGAAGTTGGCTACCCGAGCAACAAGCAAAGACCCGAGCAACAACGGCCCTGCTCCTCGTACCAACAGCTTGCCCAAGTGCCAAACTAACAAGTTGACCCGATCCCCCTATTGGTGGGCCGGCGACAAAAAGATAATGGGCCAGCCACTCCCCTTGCAATTTTCCATCATATCTGAAGAGGTATGATGGGATTCAAGGTGGTTGACTATACACATCTTATACAGGGTCGTGCGCCTCACGCCACGGATTCCATACATATGGAGGGGCCCTAAAGCCAAACACCTACCATCGAACACGGATCCACTGCAGCCTTCCACTAGGTCAAATGCCTTCATCCAGATGCCTAACGCTCGGATGTGCCCAAAAATCCGGGACTTGACAGCTGGTCCCAACATAGGCGCCGGCCTCCTGATGAAGCACAAAAGAAATAAAAGTCTCCGCACACCCTCCACCAACAGAAGTTGCAAAGTAAGGAACTTTACAAAGATGAGGAGAAGAGCTGCCCTCGCACTCTTTAGCCTACGCTCTTTTTATAGCAGGCATAGGCCCATCATCAAGACTCGTCGCTTCCCGAACAACATGTCAAAGCTTACCGCTTCCCGAGCGGCATGTCATCCAACCATGTGGACACATGTCATCACTACGACACCTCCTTCTACGGCTATTTAAACCGACTGACACCTCACCCCCCGCTGGCATCAACACCTCAACCCCCTGCGGGCATCAACACCTCACCCCCCGCGGGCATAAACATCTCAACCCCCCATTGGGCATCAACACCTTAACCCCCCCCGGGCATTAACACTTCACCCCCCCCTCCCCAGGCATCAACACCTCACCCCCCGAGGGCATCACACCTCACCCCCCGCGGGTGTCAACACCTCAACCCCCCATGGGCACCAACATTATACCTTGTGCGGACACATCTCGCTAGGGTCACAAACACTTACCCTTCGAGGCAACACCGCAGCTCACCTCAGTCACATCAACTGGCAGCTCAACCGCACCTCCAAGCCATATCTGCAAGGTTCACTATTCCAGTGAGCCCCTCAAAAACAAAAAAAAGAGAAGATGAGTGTGATGGCAACCAAAACGAGTAAAAGAAAAAGATCTTCAGGCGGACATAACCACCAAGTCTATGGGTAAACTCGTCCAAAAATAAAAAAAATGGGCATGGCAAAAATCTGCAAGGGCACCGTGAGTTAAATTGACAGGCGGGCATGGCCACGAAGCCATGAGTAAAAGAGTCTTGAAACGAAGAGGACCGGGCATGGCGAAAACCTGCAAGGGCACCATGAGTAAAACAAGAAATCAAAAGGGTGGACATGACCTCGAAGTCACGGGTGAAAATTTCTCAATAAAAGAACCTGGTGAAAACCACTAGTATGGTGCCACTCCCACCTGGTTCGAGTGAAAACCCACAAAGGGCGCTTGAACCTGCCAGCCCCCAAAAAAACATTTCGGCCCCTGTACCATAAAAAATTCCAGCTCCTGTGCCATCAAAAATTTTGGCCCCGGCCCTTGTGCCATAAAAAATTCTGACCCCTGTGTTTCGACCCCTATGCCATCAAAAATTTTGGCCCATGTGCCACCAAAATAAATTCTGGCCCCTGTGCCTTCAAAAATTCCAGCCCCTGTGCCATTCAAAATTTCAGCCCCTGTGTCATCAAAAATTCCAGCCCTTGTGCCATCAAAAACTCTGGCCCCTGTGCCATCAAAAATTCCGGCCCTTGTCCTATCAAAAATTCTGACCCCTATGCCATAAAACATTTTGGCCCTATGCCATAAAAAATTCCGGCCCCAGTGCCTTAAAAATTCCAGCCCCTTTGCCGTAAAAAATTTCGGCCCCTATGCTATCAAAAATTCGGCCCCTGTGCCATCAAAAATTCCGGCCCCTGTGCCATCAAAAAGAAATTCAGCCATTGTGCCATCAAAAATTTCAACCCTTGTGCCACAAAAAAAGGCACCTGCCAACTGGAGCACCAAATTGTATTAGCCAAGTAGGGATAAAGGCCACAAAAAAGGCACCCACTAGCTCTCTTTTCATTTACCGGCTAGGTTGGGATAAAGCCCAAAAAAAGGTACTCACCAGCTGGACCACCAGGACCTTCCATCAACCAGGGATAAAGCCCACAAAAAAAGGCACCCGTCAATTGGAACACCAAATCATTTTAGCCAGGTAGGGATAAAGGCCACAAAATAGGCACTCGCTGGCTCTCTTTTTTTTCTTACCAACTTGGTTGGGATAAAGCCCACAAAAAAACCACTCACTAGCTGGACCACCAGGAGCTTTCGTCGGTTAGGGATAAAGCCCACAAAAAAGGTACCTGCCAACTGGAGCACCAAATCCTTTTAGCCAAGTAGGGATAAAGCCCACAAAAAAAGGCACCTGCTGGCTCTTTTTTTTACCAGCTAAGTTAGGATAAAGCCCACAAAAAAGTCACTGACCAGCTGGATCACTAGGAATTCTCGTTGATATGGAGTTGTAAGCCCACTCAAGGCAGTCTATCAGTGCGTTCTCCCAGAAAACAGATTCTGGCAAGACTCGGAGAAAGCCCCTCAATAAGGCACCGGTTCGCTAGAAACCACTCACCCCCAGGTCAAGGGAAAAGCTCAGCAATGTCTAGCCCTCAACGACTGCACCGATGCCAGTGACCAAGAAAAAAAAATATTTCTTAAGAGGAAATAAACATGTTTTAGTGAGGATTCACCAGATGAACTTCGACGATAAAGTTTTTCATTCAGAATGTTGCGCTTCTTGCTTCTCTCGAAGCACAACATCTGTCGGAGTAAGTTGTTGTACGTCATTTTTGACGTACTTACATCTCCTAAGCGAACAAGGAGAGAACCAGTAACAGCGTTGCCCTGCGGGTACACAAGACGCTGACAAGCCGAAGTTGTGTCGTAAAATAAAACCTCGAACCTTATGACCTGGGTACGGTGTCATCGCACCAAGGACCTTATCACTGTAGCCCCATGCTAGCTACTTCAGAATTATGTCAGACCACCACCATCATATTCAAAATGTCAAAAAAACCCCGGGGACTAAATTTGGGCTCAATCGGACCATTTGAAAGGAGTTTACTGCCATGTGGCCTCACAGCAAGTGGGTTTCACAGTTGCATAGTGCAGCTTCACCAAACCAATCCCCAAACATGGAGACTGCAACATCGTGTTTCAGAAGCAACTTCAAGAATGGCACCTTCCACTGAAACCAGGAAGGACCCAGATTCAGATATGTTCTAGATCACGACAGCCTCGTCATCTTGACCTAAGGCATCCACTGTGGCACGACCTAGAGTAAAACTTCTCCTGAAAAGAAGGTGCCCACAAAACTAGAGAAACCAGAGTTTAAGAAGAAGAAGAAGAAGCTTCGAATCCAGTGAAGCACCGCTCAACATCCAAGCATGGGATCACCACAAGGACGAGTTCAATGCAACCACCTCACGAAGAGCTGCAATCTGGTATAACTCTTGCATTTACTCCAACGTCCGATGAATACAAGTACCCAGGTCACAGAAGAAGTCAATCTGCCAGGTTGCCGGAATCCCTCTTTGCGGTGACCTCCCAAATTAGGCAAAAACACAAACCAAGACCAAATCAGCCCAAACTTGGTGCAAATTGACTGCAAATCTCTCCTCACTTGTTGCAAGTAGAGTCAGAATCCAGGACATCAAAGGTCGAAGTTCATTGGCGAACAAAGTTCACAAATATGGTCGGACTTCCACCCCATGGGAAAAGGCCACCACAACACGACTAAAAGGCATCAAAATGCTTTGGGTCTCAAGGACATCAAAGATATGCTGATGAATCATCTGAACTATCGCTGCAAGTTGTAGAAAAGCTTCCAAGATCTGGCCATGGCGGAACAACCTGCATGCAAGGATGGCTTCGTCATTAGCAGAAAAGATCTCAAGGACATTTTAGTCATTGTGCCTAATTTCAGGATTTATTCTCAGGTTTTTTAAATTGTAATTAAGCTTTTCTTTTTAGCATTCACCCCTGCTTAGTGAATCCTCTATATTAACAAGCTTAAGTTACTTGTAAACGAGGCTTGGGAAAATCCTTTGGGCAGGGTGTTTACCCATTATAAAACAGGGGCATTATACTTGTCATTAGCTTTTGAATCCTTAGTTCAGTTGAGAGGAGAGAGAATCTTTGAGAGAGAAAAATACCTTTGAGTGCACGGACCCCTTCTTCTCTCTCGTAAACCAGGTCACACCCTAACCCTTCTCTCTCTCTCTCTCTCTCTCTCTCTCTCTCTCTCTCTCTCTCTCTCTCTCTACGTCTCGTCGTACGTCGTACGTACGTCGTACGTACGACGTACGTACGTCGTACTACGTACGTCGTCGTCGTCTCGTCT
>NW_006499436.1:7836396-7850063 GCF_000471905.2 Amborella trichopoda
CGTACGTTACGTTACGTACGTACGTACGTACGTACGTACGTACGTACGTACGTACGTACGTACTACGTACGTACGTACGTACGTACTACGTCTACTCTACTCTCTCTACTCTACTCTCTCTCTCTCTCTCTCTCTCTCTCTCTCTCTCTCTCTCTCTCTCTCTCTCTCTCTCTCTCTCTCTCTCTCTCTCTCTCTCCCCCTTTATGCAACACATCATCCGCCCCGTGCAACTACCCATGTCATCAACAGTTGGGGGGACGTGAGTGAACCCACGGGCATCAACACATGGGTTCTCTCACGCCCCTCTATCAGCCAGCTAGCACCTCCCTTGAGGTCATAATCATAAGATGGGACAGCCGAATCCCATACCGGTCCCAAGTAACAGAGAGAGAGAGAGAGAAAGAGAAAGTAGAGAGGTTGCAAGCCTGAAGAGAGTCTTTATCCAAATCACGTTGGTGCACAGCCAGAGGGCTTCGTAATTGTTCTAAGAAGGCCCACCGCCCCGATTTGTCCCCCGAACCCCAAACAACGAGGTTAGCGGCCCAAAGCAATCCCGTCGAAAAAAAAATCTCTCTCATTGTTGGTGCCTATCCGCCCACAGGAGCCTCACGCACCCACACGTACACTCACCGGTGCGCGCCCTAATCTCCCCGTGCGAGCAACCCCGTGGTTGTCCGAGAGAGGGTTCTCATCCCAACCCACCGAGAACCAGGTCCGACCAAGGGCAAGTTGTTGTACATCATTTTTGATGTACTGACATTCTTCACATGAATAAGGAGAGATCCAGTGGTAACTCGATCCTGCCCATACTCAAGACACTGCCAAACCAAGGTTGTACTGCAAAATAAGCCCCAAACTAGACAACCGGGAAGAGTATTATCATGCCAAGAAAGGACGTTACAACTGTAGCCCTATGCTACTAGCTTCATAACAGTACCAGACCACCGTCGTTGCACTCACAACATCGAAAGACCAAATTGGGCTCAATCGGTCCTCCCAAGAGGGTTCTAAGTCCAAATTAGCTCGAAATAGGGCGGGCCTCACCAAACCAGTCCCCAACCATGGAGGCTACAATTATCATAAAAATAAAAAAAATACCTAGTCTAAATGACCATGGCTATAAAAGGTCTTCGCCCATCACATTAGACATGTGTCAAAGCACACATGCGACTCCATAAATTCACTTCCGTGCTTCATGTATCCTAAGGCACAAACACTCGGACAAATGTTATCACAAGTGATGATCAGACATTCAAGGTAGTCCGTCGTGAGTTTCAAGTGACGCCTTAGTTGTTTCAATTTCTGATTGTGCTTGTTCATCGTAGCCTACAATCTCATCACCTCTTCTCGTTCTTCATTAACTGACAATATGAGCTAGTCTACATGACCCTCTAAATCTAGAATTATTGCCTCAAGGTTGTATGCTGGAACAACTCCCTATTCTTCAGTGGGAGCTGGTGGATTGAAAATTGTTTCCTCCATTGAAACCTCGTCACCAGATTCATAGTTTTCACCAGAGATAGGTGCCTTTTTAATAACTTCCCCCATAATCCTCAGAAGGTTGAGGAGGGACAAGGTCGAATCCCCCTCATTTCTTCTCATGCCTAGGATTGTGAGATTGCTCAAAATCAGGAGAAGCGGCCATGGTAGACAAAGAAGAAAAAAAGAAGAAAGAGAAAAACAAGTCCATGACAAAATAGGGATTTTTATATAAAGCTCTAAAGACTTAAAAAAGCTTGGTGCAGTTGTCCGGCTTAAACGATTATTTATAAAGTTCTGACTAACTAAAAAACACTCATGATCATTATCGTGCATAGCCCATTATGGAAGACAGTTGAAAAAAAACCGATTCCATTTTACGAAAAATATGGGACCATCTGTATATGAAACTTCGAAAGTTCGATTCCATAGTAAAAAAAAAATGTCTCCCATCTAATCTAGGAGACCCAAAAAAACGCTCGGCCATAGCAATGTAGGCTTGATTAGCGTTACTTCTTTTAACAGGTCCACGTGCTATGGAGATTTCTTCTTCAAGGAGGACAGGTGGTTCCTTCAGAAAGTTTTTGCATGGTTCAACCTCCTATTAGCCTAGCGAAGCCTTTGGGCCAATTCCATTTTCCCGCCACCATGGACAGCGTTGGAGAACATGCAATTCAACAGGGCTAATCACCACAACACTCACCTCTTCAGCCTTTCTCCCTCTAGTTTAGAGAGCCAAAGAAGGGGTGCTCATTGATGCTGAAGGGGGAGTAGAGTTACTTTAGAAGTGATGAAAGGTTTTGGATAAATCTGAAAATTTCTGGCTTGTCACCTTACCAGAAGGTCAAGAGACATATCACTTATTTCAAGAGACGGCTCTCTCTAGAAAATGACATCTCAATAAGAGATAATTGATGCCTCAAAAAATTATCCAACAAAGAGAATGATTGCATGAAGTAGTTCCATAGCAGTGGTACATCCTACTGCAACGGTACACCACATGTGTATACTTCCAAAGTCCTTTAATTGAAGTTGTAGATTACATGTGTGCCCTTCCAAATAAATAATTTTCTAAAAGAGACATCTATATTCGATCATCATGCAAGCCTTGATTGATCCACCAAAGGAAGAAGACAAGTTTTCCCACCTTAGGAAACGCAATGTTCTGGCTGCCAAGAGGGAAAATGGACAAAAATATAAACATCCCTTTCCTTCCCAAGTCATCTTCCAAAGAAGCTATCCCACAACATGGAGCAAATTCTCCGAACTAGTCAAGTTGAAAGCTCACAATTGAAAAGCCACCCCTCAGAGTATGACTGGGGAAATATATCGAGGAGAATCATATGAAAGTCCCCTTCCCAGGGCCTCAAAATTGGAGTGGAAGCTCTATTTTTTTTGGAGGAAGCACATTGGAAGTGGAATAAAAAACAAAAAAAAAAACCTCAAAGCCTCCCAGTAAGACTTCTTTGGAAAGAAGGTGAAAAGGCCCAGTTGTGCCAAAGGGCTTGCCTACAAGTAGTATCTTCTTTAACAGCATTCCAAGGGAAATACAGAGACCCATCACCTCCAATACTTACACATAAAAAGGAGACTCACTAACTCAGTTTTTTACTTCAAGAGCTCCCATGACAGTAAAAACCTAAATTTCTTACACCATAGTATAGAGTGACAAACAAAGTCTCTTTCTTTTATTCCATTCTACCACTGTCTCAATGAAGAATCTTGGAAACCCATTCTAAACTATTTTCGGCATTCATTCAATCCAACGAACCCCACTGCAGAAGAAATTTTTGCATTGTTCATTGCATTGTTCACAAAATTGCCCGATCTAATTGCTAACCGTCTGGTTAGATCGGAACCGGCTAGTGGCCAGTTCCGGTTTTGGGCGGTTAAGGTGATCAACCGGTATTTAAAAATATATATATATAAATTATAAAAAATAAGGAATTTGATTTGTAATACTTTTTAAAATTTTTTTTACATTATGGTAAAGATTAAAAATTGTTTTGGTCATTAATACTCACTTTTATATTTTTTCATCTCTTTTAAAAAATTTTAAAAATAGCCTTTGAAAAATATAAAATGAGTTAAAATCCATTTTTTCCATTAATTTTCAACTTCATTTGAATGTGCTTTGTTTTAATCATTTTTTATATGTTTTATATATTTTAGTTTTTTTTTTTTTGTTCAGCAGTTTTTTTACTACCTGGGACTTGTCCAGTTAGAGCGGTTGAATAGGTCGATTTACTGGTTAGGCCAATTAAACCGCTTTCAGGCCCATATACAATTTACCGTTCCGATTCAATTTTACAAACATTGGTTCATTGTCTAGCTTCTATTGCACAACCACCCTTGCCTATATAAGCCACGAATGTGCGTCGTAAATCAAGGTAATTTAACAGTGACAACCAATTATACTTACCCATAGAGATAAATGTCAAACTCTCGAATACCTTTTAGGATCCTATTTTCAAAAGACGTACTTATCTATACTTTTCATTTATTATACAAAAAAAATCACTACAACCGTAGATAAAACTACCTAACGAGTGATCAAGAAACGTTCATCTCACAATGAAATGTACACGACGTGACAGCTTAACAAAGGTATTGCGTAAAAAAGCGAAATGATGCCTCAAGATTATTAATGTCTCATTACTTGGCAAAAACGAATGATTACTTAAAAATTTTCAATGGAGGAAGGAAATTAAAATTTATGCAAATGCAACACACGAATTTCTCAAAAACTGTGTGAGACATTGATTCGACCTCATGGTTCCCAAAATTTATTATGCATCCAATCCTTCAAACTCTAAATGCCACAAGCTACTTTTGGATTCATGCACGTCATTAAGGGGCATAGCTATTTAGGTTTAATTTTGGCTTACCCTGACTTTGCATTGAGATATCTTTGAGAAAGCCTAATATTTTCTTGCACTTTTATGTGCATAATGGACACTACATCTGAACTAGAGTGTTAATACTTTGGTTAGTTCATAAAAGGCCAAAGACCACCTGTAATATATGATCCCCTTAATCCAAATATAGTTCCAAAATATGCATTAACCTTGATTTACCGTATTATAAGACTCTCTGTTGAATTTTGTGTGATTTACCCTATTATAAGACTCTCTATTCAATTTTGTGTCAATTATGACTCTCCGGTGAATCAACCTTCATTCTACCAATGCTTTGGTGGATACGAAAACAACATTAATCATTTTACTTCACACTTTTCAATGCATATTTTATCTACAGTTAAATATTATTTATTGACAAGATATCTCTAGATTATTACCTACATCTTTTAAAATCTAGAGGTCCGAATTTTGTGAACACATCCCGGAAGATCACATATGCTAAACTTAAGGAAAGGATAAAGCCTATTCACCCGAGACACTCCTGACAGAAAATACTACAGTCGTTTAGAATAACGTACCAATATAAAGGTGATGCAACACACCTTCAAGAAGCTATGAAGACTTCAAATAGTTGTGAAGAACCATGTGTCATCATCAAAATAAGACGCGAGGACCACTACGCAAATTATATCGCAACTGCAGTGCACAATCGAGAGCTACTAATTGAAGTGTTCAACCCTTATAAATAGCCCGGACCAAAATTAAAGAAGTCAACCGAGAGATAGCACGTATATTCAAACACTTGTAAGTATTGTCATTGTATAAACAAATTCGTGCAAGCAAGTAGTACAGTAAGTAATGCTTGCTAACTCTTTTATATTTCTTTGTCCACTGAATCCATTTATGATTGATTAAACAACAGTTTTTTACACCTCCATTGTATGAGACAGTGAATGTAATTAAGAAGACATCCATGGATACCTTGAAACTGTACGATCCCCATAAATAAAATAAAGCTTTGTTCACAGATATACCATGACATAATGGATGTTAAAGCACTATGAGTTTGTCATGTGTTCTCCGCACATTTCAGCTTAAAATCAACCCAACAACAATAAACAGAAGTTAATCAAATAAACATATTTTGCATCCCATTCCAATATATGAAACAAACATATTTAAGCCCATGCCAATATTTTGGCGTCAAACAAACAAAAATTAATTCCCAAAACCCTAAAGCACAAGTGGCTCATTCCGGAATCAATAGAAAAAAGAAACTGAAAAATAAAGAAAATAGAACTAAGAGAAACCAATGCACAGTGGAATCCCAATTTGTAGCAAGAGAAATCAAGGGAGAAAAACAGAGAAGAAGTTCGTACTGAGAGGAATCCCAACATCATGAGGACAAGTATTAAGGGGGAGGTCATCAGTGATACAAAAATGCACCCTTTATGCCACACAAGACTTGAACATTATCTCCCTCCAATAGCCATAAATGTTTTACCCTAGATACAGATCATCCTCATTCCACTAATCACACATTAGGAAAATAGGAAAGAGGATGAAACCATTTTTTAAATTACCATTTTTCAATATAAACATGTATGATTTATGATGAAGAGAATAAAGCCACAAACACAGTAGGTTTTTGTTGTACTATGAGAGAAAGAGTACCTCAGCAAGGCTATAGCAGTGGTTGCAGAGACTGAGAGAGAAAGAGAGAGAGCATCACCATGGGCTAGGGTTTCTGAGCTTCTCAAGCGTAGGCAGTGTGATGGAGAAAGGGAATGGTTCATTTCTATTCGGATACGGCAACCCGATGAGGTGAACTGTATTATTTATTTCGGCTCTGATGGGGTTGGTGCTTTCCACAAACAACGTGGAGAGCATGTTCCTATGCACGCAACATTTTTTAGGGAAAAACATGGAGACGCCTCTCTATGGGAGAAGCCAGTCCCTCCTAGCATTACGAGTCAAACAATGGAGACGAGTAGAACTCTTGGAGAGACCTCTTCCTAGAGAGAACACTCTAGATATCAAACATGCCTTTAATTGAGATAGTAGATTTCTACTTATCGACGTTGTGGACATAGCCACTTCAGGGTGTAGCACATAAATGGTCTGTTATTAAGTTGTTCCATTTGTTTTTACATTATCTCTTGTATATTTTTTTGTTGTATTCACTTATCTCGCTTCTAGCTTACTATGCACGTGATCCTGGGTGCGATATTAATAATTGAGGTTCATAACCACAAACAAGGCGCTCTTGAGGACCCTACAATTGGTATCAGTGGATAAGGTGCATACAAAGCAAAGCTTTATATTTTTGGTGGAGAAAACACTTGACAAAGTTAGTCGATAGATGATTTGTGGTGGAGAAATATAGAGGCAAAGTATATATAATATTCTGCAAGAGAGGTAATAGAGAAGAATTAATAAATTTATGAAGTAGAGATCAGCAAGACAATTATAATAATTTTCCTATCAAGGTGGAAATTGTTAGGTTTTGTAAAAATCATTGTCACAACATTTATGTTTTCCTCAAAAGATTAAGAGTATTGTGGTAAAAGACAAATAGAGTTTTCTTAATGAGCACAAAAACCTATTGAGCTCCATAAAAGGTCATCAATTAAGCCATGAGACTTATCCCTTTTGGGATTACCATGTTACAGGTTACGAGAATAATTGCTTCTAGAGAGAGAGTGAGTGAGAGAGAGGCGAGGCCTCCAAGGGAGAGAAAATAACCCTTATAGAGAGAAGCATGATCTCAAAGAAAGAGAGTTGGTATTCACTTGGGTTTTTAGTTTGTTCACTTTTCACATCTAAAAAGAGAAAGTCCATCTGTTGCCCTCAAGGTTCTATTTCTAGTTACGGTGTAAAAGTAATATAGGATATAACGAGAAGAGAAAATTTAGAAGGGAATATCAATGATAATTTTGTCAATATTTAAAGCAAGGTATATCCATTATAACCTAAACTATAATATACATTCAGATATTAGATTTTTATGTGTTGTAGTTGTCAACATAGCTATTTGGGGCAAGCCAAGTAAATCGTGTATCATTGTAATGTGTCTTTTGCTTCGCTTTATATCTCACGTACTTTTTTTCATTATATTTACTTATTTTACGTCTAAATGTATTGTACTTGTGAGCATAGCTATTTGGGGTGAGCCACGTAAATCTTGTATCATTGTAATTTGTCTTTTGCTTTGCATTATTTCTCAAATGCTTTATGTCATTTTATTTTTTTATTTTACATCCAGACAACTATTACTCAATTTTTGGTCGAATTGAGTTTCCTAATTCCACATGCCAGGGCTCCTGAGGACCTTACAATTTGTATTGAAGGACAACATGTGTACGAGGTTAATACTTGTCTTGTTGGTAGAAAAATTTAATAAAATTAGTTTATACATGGTTTGAGTTAGAGAAATATAGAATAAAAGTGTATGAAAGAAATCCACAATGGAGGCAAGAGAGAAGAAATCAATAAATCTATCTGATTGAGGTAAGCAAGGCAATTATAGTGATTTTTTTAACAATGGTAAGATTGTTATATTTTTTGATAGCCAAATCATTTTTCTTTTTAAATATTAATGGTGTTATGGTAAAAGAAGAAAGAGATTTTCTTAAAGAGCAAAACAAATATAAGGATCGATATAAAAGGGGATCAATGTAGACATATGACCCACCTCCTTTTGTGGTCACCCTATTATGGGTTATTATAATTATTGAGAGAGGGAGACTTTTGTAGAGGGAAGCATGAAATTCAAGAAATATAGATAGTACATTCTTGGGTTTTAGGTTGAATCACTTTCTACTTCTAAGGAAAGAAAGTCTTTTGCTAATCTCAAGCTTCTCTATCCTATGACGGTGTAGCTGTGAGACGGAAGAAGTTGATTGGTGATATTCTTTGATTGGGAGAGCCGGTTAATATGGGAAGTTCACAAGGTTTTATGTTAGTATCAAAAAAAAATTTAATAAATAAATATAACTGATAAACAACTTACTCGAATATGTCCTTCAATCACATGAAGGACTTCAGGTTTCATATCAAAACCTATATACCAAGACATCCAGTGAAAGGCTACCTTGAGAGTCATCTTAGGTGAATCTCATTTACCCATTTTCCATCCTTCTCCATATGCACTTTACTGAAGGGTTAACCTCTTTTTATAGAGAACAGTTTGTTTGTAACTCTCACATTCATAGTATATAGGAGTTGAGATCCAAGTATAACTCATGTCTTAATTCCCTGAAGTGCAGCTAATTAAGATTAACAAGTTGTCACCAAACTATTAATCCCACATGATGAGCTAAACCTAACATTAGTGTACTAATGACTCACATAATAGGATGTCATCCAAGCATTCTTACAATTTGATAGAAAAATATTTAAAAATTAAATAATTTTGTACATCTATAATATAGAAAAGTAATTCTTACAAGGAATCCAAACATATCAATGGGTTTTCCCTCCAGTGACACTGGGTTTTCCCTCCAGTGACACTGGGTTTTCCCTCCAGTGCAACATCCTATAAAAGCTCTAAAACAGATCGTAGTATATAGCATTGTGTCATGTCAACCATATGGGATTTCATATATACTTTACAATATGGATTTTGCACCATTATTAAAAAATAAATTCCCGAAAGAAAAGAGCCTGAAATGCCACATTTTCAACATCTCCCACTTGGCCTGAAGGCACTTTCATATCTTGTACGTAGCATTGCATTATGCTTTCCACATGAGACTTCCATATACCCAACCTGAAGGTTTTTTGACATCTTGTATATATCATTGCCTCATGCTACTTACATGGGATTTCACATATACCCTGTCACTATAGTCATACACTACACTCAGATTTCCTAGCCTCAACAACTTTGTATATGGCATTGCCTCATGCTACTTGCATAGGATTTCATAGATACCCTACCAATGTGGTTATATATCACATTCAGATTTCCTGACCTCAACAGCTTTCTATATGGTATTACCTCATGATACTTTTATGGGGATTTCATATATACCCCACCAATATAGTCATACGCCATATTTTGATTTCCAGGCCTCAACAGTTATGTCTATGGCATTGCTTCATGCTGTATGTATGAGATTTCTCATATACCTTACCAATTATTCACCAACACATTGGATTTTATTTACATCTATCTTTCAGCTAAGAAAAACAAAAAAATGCCCATTGCTTCCGCCTATTCCTCAAACATGTCATCCACTATTGATCTTTAAGTCCAAAGCTCAGGTATGCTCATAGGTCAAAATAATAAGAACAATAATAATTTAATAAATTTGTTGGTATTATTATACACATAAAGAAAACTTTAAGAGGTCTCAACCTAAACAATAAAAAAATGTAATATCATTTCCGGTTTACATGTTTAATAAGCTTCAAATGGATGATGTTATCAAGCCATTGAATAATGGGTCCCACTATTCTTAATATGTGCTTGTCATCGAAATAACAATACTTAGTCCAATATAGTCTAGCTAGATCGATAATTTCTTCCAGTTTCTTAATGTGCCATTCTAATTTGATAAATGACGATTTACACTCCCACTACCCAATAAATAACTATCACTAATAACATAGATCCATCTAACATGATATATATATATATATATATATATATATGGATATTCTAAACTTCACAACCCTTCAAATTATAAAGGCACAGGATAAAGAGAGTTGTGATGGGTGGATTTATTAATTTTGCTGTTTATTTTTTTAAAAAAGTTACTTTTGTAAGGCAATTTTGTAAATACTACTGCAAGATAAAGGGTACTTTGTCATCTCCATAAGGGGTAAAATTGAAATTTTAACTAAAGGACAAGGCCACTTTACAAATAAAATTTCAGGACACTAGCTTCCAAAATGTCATTGTATTTTTGTAAAAATTTCAAATTTGCCCTTACTTAATAGTAAAATTACCTATTTATATAATTTTTTAATAAAAAAATAATGATTCTTTTGATAAATACACATGTCACAACCCCTTCTAACTTGAAAGTTTGTATTTTGAAGATTGTTAACTCTAGACAAACCCATATATATATATATATATATATATATATATATGAAAAATATGGGATTATAATTAATGCTCGCCTATATGCTTGCCCAACGATCATGATGAAAAGTCCATTAATGGACGGTTAGTAGGATGGTAAGAAATGTCAGCATTATTTGTGAAAAATATGGTTTTTTTAATGAGGCGCTGACAGTGCAGTGCATGAGTACTGACATGCACGATTCTCTCTCTCTCTTCTTGAAACAACGCGCCTTCTCTCTCTACCAAAATAACATGCTCTCTGTCGCCTAGTTTTCTTCCTCATCTCCTGGTTTTGTTCCTCCCTGCCACTCTCTTGCTACACAGTGGAACTCCCTCTCTCTCTCTACGTAGTGGGCCTCCTTCTCTCTTTATGCAGCAGAGAAACCAACTTTCTCTCTCTCCGCAGTGGAACTCCATCTCTCTACGTGGCTGTCCTCCCTTTCTCTCTGTGCAGCAGAAAAACCTAACCTTCTCTACCCAACTTTCTCTCTCTTAACGGTGGAACTCCTCTCTCTCTCTATGTGGTGGTCCTCCTCTTTTTGTTTAGCAGAAAAACCCAACCTTCTCTCTCTACGTGGTGGAACTCCCTCTCTCTCTGTGCAGCCCTTGTAGCCCAACAACTGGACTTTTCCTACGCAATATTGGGATGCCAATTTCCATCAAACACTTCAAATTCAATCTCCTCCTCCACGAAAATTTGAAATAGTTTCCCATTTTTAAATTTTCAATTTATCCTACCAAAATGGTGATCTCATTGACTCATTTATGATCCAATAAATTGCAAAAAATAAATCAGAAATTGCACAGAAAAATCAGTTAATACAATTCAAGAAACTCTCAATCGAACACTCTCCAAACTAAGATCAATCAAATATGAATAAAACCTTCAAACTGTAGAATCAATCTAAATTACCTGGCTGTAAATGAAGCAAGAAGAAGGGCCTTGAGGAGGGCCGGAAATCATGGAGGGATTTCTCTCACTAAAACCTATCAAATAAGAGAGAGAGTACCTTTAGAGATGGAGTTTCAATGGCTGCACAGAGAGAGAGGGAGTTCCACCATGTAGAGCGACAAAGTTGGGTTTTGCTGCTACACAGAGAGATGGAGGACCACCACCTAGAGAGAGAGAGGGAGTTCCACCGTGTAGAGAGAGAAAGTTGGGTTTTTCTACTGCACAAAGAGAGGGAGAACCGTCGTGTAGAGAGAGGGAGTTCCACTGCGTAGAGAGAGAAAGTTTGTTTTTCTGCTGCATTGAGAGAGAAGGAGGGCCACTGCGAAGAGAAAGAGAGAGGGAGTTCCACTGTGTAGCAAGAGAGTGGCAGGAAGGAAAAAAAACCAGGAGATAAAGGAAGATAACCAGGAGAGAGACAGGGCGTGTTGTTTTAGTAGAGAGAAGAAAAGGCATGTTGTTTCAAGAAGAGAGAGAATCGTGCATGTCAGTACCCATGCACTCCACTGTCGGCGCCCTAATTAAAAAGCCATATTTTTTACAAAGAATGCTGACATTTCTTACCATCCTACTAACCGTTTTATGGACTTTTCATCAAGACCTTTGGGTGCCATATAGGCGTAATCCCATATTTTTTCATATATATATATATATGTATATCTTGGTTAAACATAATGAACAACATTATCAATCCAAACAAAATATTTTTACACAACATTATCAATCTAAACAAAATATTTTTACACAATATAACAAAAATTTCAAATCAAGTATGATAATCAATAGTTGTTTCATCATAACATGTATAATTGCTAGAGGCCTATATTGAAAATAAATAAGAATGTCTTCTAATTTAATTTTATTTTTTTCTCCCATCAACATTTGGATAATGTCCATGGGTATTGATATGGACATGATTGCCCATGGTATAAATGACAAACCATTAAATGCGTCCTTGCTTGACGAGAATGGGCATTGATATGGAGATGATTGCCCGTGGTGTAAATGCCAAACCATTAAATACGTCCTTCCTTGAGAGAGAGAGACTTTAGTGTCCTTGGGTAGAGAGATTACCTTAAATTTTGAAGAGCCAGAGAAAGTTAAGTTTAGAAATGAGACCACACATTGACTTGCATTGATTTCATGTTCATGCTATTATGATAAAATAGAATGCCAACAAATTTTTAATTTAAGATAATAAATAATTTATTATAAAAATTAAGGTAATAAAGAAAGTATTATAAAATTTTTGTTATTAAAATCTACTAAATTCTTTTTATATTCAAACTTACAAAAAAAAAAAACTTGTAGTACGTGACTATGGAAATCAAGGGCGCCTTATATATTAATAAACTCTCAAAGGCCAAAAAAAAATTGTTTGTTCTGGAATTGATTATATTTTTTGTTTCAAATATCAACAATGAGAAACTTTTCAAAAAAAGAGATACCTTTTCACCTAGTTTGAATGGGTAAGCCATTGTAGTGCAATCTAGTCCGGTCTCGTGCGATCTTGATGACTACAGCTTAGAATCACCACATCAAGCACCCCAGAAAAGTAGGTTAACACCCCAAAGAAAGAGTGTCTTGTATTTTTTTTAAAAAAAAAAAAAATTATTTTTGTCAATGTCTTTCTTTTCCTTTGTCATCAAACAAATCAAGTGGGCATCTTAAGCCCTCTCCCCCATACAAAAACAAGCAAAAAGAATGTGGATCTAAGTATCATTCACCAAACTACTCCAGCACTATGGACAACTAAACCTTATGTACAAAGCAATGGTTTAAAAACCGGATCTGTGACCCGGATCGGGCTTTTCAAAAATTGATCCGGATCGGCGCATCGGCGATCCGGATCGGCGAATCGGCGATCCGGATCGGAATCGGGTGAATCGGTCAGAATAAAGCTTCAAAAAAATCCAAAAAAATTATTAAAATTCATTATAAATATTGGTTTTTAGGAATTCAATAAAAAATGAGGGTACTCCATTAAGAATTTTCATGTTTTTGAATGAATATGCGAATATTGATATGTTCTTTCCATGCATGAACCGCCATTCAGCATTTAATTTACAGTATTTCGTGCTCATCCCTACACTGTTGCTGTTGGGACTCGATATGTGAATTATATGGCTGGGATAGGGTGGCCTCAAAATCATCATCTCTCTCGTTTTCTCTTTGAATAATATGGATTAAAAAAAAAAAAAAAACAAATTTTACAAAAAAATACGATCATAGGATTAAAAAAAAAAATACACAAATTTTACAAAAAATTACTATCAATGGAATTACAAAAAAAAAATTACGA
>NW_006499436.1:7880922-7895212 GCF_000471905.2 Amborella trichopoda
ATATTTATAATGAATTTTAATAATTTTTTTGGATTTTTTTGAAGCTTTATTCTGACCAATTCACCCGATTCTCGATCCGGATCGCCGATTCGCCGATCCGGATCGGTTTTTTGAAAGCCCGATCCGGATCACTGATCCCGTTTTTAAACCATTGGTTAAAAGTGATTGTGACCTTTTTGTATTATAAATAAAAGTCTTACACTATACAATCTCTTTTAATATTTTTAAAATTTTAAAGATTTTGCATTTTTTTTGTTTGCCTTTTTGTTTTACATTTTGAAGAATTTTGACATTTTTCTGGCATCATTCTTGTCAGCTCTCCCTCAATCTGGCCGAAATGGTGAGCGGGCGATTTATGGGAATCGGTGAGTTGGCTCAAATCGCCCAGTGACAAGGTGCAATGATGACATGTTTCGAAAACAGTACAGTAAACACATAAGTAAAACGTTTCTTTAGCAAGGGCAGCAAGATTATAGTTGAAGGGTGCGCTTCTATAAGGTTATAAGGTTACAACCTTAAACAATCTAATTACGGCGCACCTCCAAATTTTTTCATAACATGTAATTATTTTTGTAAAAAGCTCTTAGGATTATATTAAAATCTATTTCCATATCTACTTAGAAAATTTTAAATTCTAAAAATAGTTAAAATCAAGCAAATTTATAAATATATGAAAATCTTGAAAATGGACGATCTAGATAATGTGTTGCAAGATGAACTATTTTTGGGACTCAAAACCGTTTTTTTTATGAATATATATATATATATATATCTCAATGCCGAGATGATCAATTAGAGAATTTTTAACATTAAAACAATATTACCAATAAATTTTTGAGGTCCATATGTGATTCTACATTTTAAGGTTGCCACCTTATATAAACGTTTTCCATAGTGGAATATTAATAGCCAAAGTTCTCTCGGGTAAACCTTAATTTTAGAGTTTTTTTAGGATCCCAATTTTGTATATGTAATTTTTTTAACCTAGTCACTGTCATCATTTTTTTTTTTTTTTCCAAATTGCACGCTATATGTACCCAAAAGAATAACATTCCTAGATTGAAAAAGACTATACAATTTTCAGAGTTTGCGATCTAAGTGTTAAGAACTCAAAATCCACTTTTTATTTGGAAATAATTACTTGATGAATGTTTGGAGGATCCTCCCAAATAGGTCTTTTACCTAAAGGAGCCAGCGTACATTATGCTCCCATGAAGCATAATATATGTTAAGTATAATAATATTCTTGAGAAAATAGGTTGTTTAACACCCAAGGAATCACAACCAAATTAGCAATCACTTATTTATGTGTTTGGTTTGCGAAAATCTCCATCCAAGAGAGAGATATGCAATGAGCAAAATCTGTTTCATACCTCCCAAAGTATGGAATTGCTTTCCATGAAAGCCCACTACTTGATGTAGTTGCTTTAACCCTAGACTCTTTCATAACGGCTGCTTTCCATAATAAAAACATGAGACAGCGATTGTCTAGAGGGAAGTCGGTATCCTGAAGAAAGAGTCCCAACCAAGTGTTTGGGTGTGGTCTGTGACACCCCGAAAGATTTCGCCACGGTTGAAAAAAAGCGAGAAACCTATATCTGGTAGCCGAAGAAATAAAAAAATAAATTATGGTAAAAATGGAAATTAAGGTTTAAAGGGAACTGAAAATTAAGTTTTAAATGGAAATTAAGTTTTAATTAAGGGAGTCTGCATCGTGATTGATCACTCTTTGCTTTTCTTGGAGAGGGTTACTGATAAGATCCTGATAAAGACAAGGAGATAAGTTCGCATGAGAACACATAAACAGAACATCTGAACCAGCAAATCGTGTGAGCAATTAGGAAGGGATTGCCGCCAAATAGAGATAAAATGAGCTGATTCTCAAATTTGAAGTTTTAGGAATATGAATTTTAAATGGAGTAGTTTTAACAACAAATAAGTATTCAAAGCATCATTGACCATCAAAGAGGAAGACGACACCATTTTAGATTATAACAAACTATCCAAATAGTAACAAACTTCTCTTTGGAGTCTATAAAGGGCTCTATTGATGAGAGGAAGGACCCTTCGAGAAAATCTAAGAAGAGAAGTAGTATATGATCTATGAAAGGAAGTAACACAAAGCAGAGTCCTTAGGGTAACCGCAGTGAAAACTCATCCACCATACATACTCAGGGTGAGGCCACTGAGGTTGAGCTGTGCTATCTAGACATAGATTCGAGCGAACTGATCAAGGGTATTCCTCATTTGCTTCAGCTGATCTAGATGTAAATGAAACAAGCGTCTTTATAAACATTTGGAACTCTTCTCGAACCCGTATTCATATTCAACAAAAAATTCAAAATGTCATGTCATTTTGTTGTCTTCTCTAGTTGTCACTGGAATTTATTGTTTTATTTATTTATTTATAAATATGGAAACAACACATTTTGGGGGGGAACACAAACCAAACATACCCTCAGTAGTTCTCAAAATTCTACAACAATTTCTACAATCCTCCTCTCTCTTGAAAATTAACAACAATGTTGTAAAATCAGTTATCTGGTCAGTTTAGATTGGGAATCACTGATCTTGGCGGGGAATCTGTCCCTACCAACCTGGTTCCTTGTTGGAATCAATATGATTTGGATATATTTGCCCTATCCCCTAACTGTGCGGAAGAGTTTATTGAATCTTGCAGTTTTCACCAATTATATTTTTTCTAATTATTATTTTTCTTTTTTTTATGGACAGACTCTCACACTAAAAAATCAACATGATTACCAATTACTAGATTTTCAAAAGGCGTGGTTGGTTTGGTTTTAAAATAATATGTAAACAATGCTTTAGAAAACATCAAGTTAGATTGGAATCACCAGGCCTGACTCAAGAATTGTTGGGACAAGCCAATTTTTCTCAATATATCAGGAACCAGAGGGTTCCAGAACTGACTAGTTCTTTGAGGCCCATTTTGGTTCTTTGAGGCCCATTTTGGATGCTTGGAGATGTCTTACCTTGGGAGAGGTCTCACATAGAATTGGCATCTCCTAGAGTTGACCTTGTTACGGTTTATAGGTCATTAAAGGCCTTATGAGAGTTTGTATAAATCTTTTATATAGTAAAACATAAGCTCAATGGGAGTGTGGTCCTCTTGTGGACTATATTAGGCAAATTTTATTTGTCTTTACTCGAACTAGGCTCGACATGCTAGGCTAGTCAAGTTGAAAAACCTAAAGTACCTAGTCATAGAGTTAAAATTGAGAAGGGTTCAATGGGTAAGCCCTCGATGAGGTCAAAGTAGGCTTAGATGAGTGACCCAAGGGACTCTGTAGCCTTTGTGTGACGGTTGGCCTTTAGAAATAAGGCTAAAACCTCATCATAATACCATCACACGATATGTACATAGATAGTCGTATCGAGGTAGCAATCCACCATTAAGGGTGAAGCGTGTACATATGCGAGACCCCTATACACCATGTAGTCATGATTACATCATGGTCTGGGGTATCATAGTTTTGTCTCTAGAGGAGAACTTGAAATCCATAGATTGAGATTACGTCCCCTAACCTATTGGCTAACTTTAGTGGCCCAATCATGAACCCCTGTAGTGGACTGTGGGTTATGAGAATCGGCTGGTTAGTTTGAGAAAGCTAGTGTGGATCGTGGTCCATAGTTGAAAACGGAGTGCTTAAGTATATTGATAATTCCTAAACGTATACGGATCTGATTCTCATCAAAATTATTTAGCTTTAATTAATTTTATGTTATATGATTTTTAGAATGACTATTTGAATTTTTTTTATTCTCTTGATATTTTATTTTGGGTGCCGTTTGTATAAAGTCAACGCTCTAAACAATCAAATTAGATCACACCTTCAAATAGTGTCGAGAAATATGGTTTCAATATTGAAACGTTTTGTGATAGCCTTAAATTATATTTTTATTTTTAGTTATAAAATTTAAAGCTTTAATAATAGTGTAGATCGAATAGATCTATGAAAACTTGAAAATCATTAAAACTGAAGGTCAAAAAATGCATTACAAGATGCATTAGTTCTAAATCTTGAAATCCATGTTTGTCTCATGTCCATGCATTCTGATGTGGAGATGATCAATTTGATGATATTTGAGATTCAAAACAGCCTCTTCTAATGAAAGTTTTGAGGTAGGCACTAATTTGATGGTTTAGAGCTTCGACTTTATATAAACTTTTCCCTTTTATTTTTATCATTTTGATTTATAAAATAAGAGAAAATCATTTTACAATATTTAAAATAATCAAAGAGAAATAAAATCTTATTTCTAAAAGTCATTTTAATAATTTTATAATTTATAAATATTTGAGGGAGCCCATGGGGGCCTACCATGTCCAACATTGTGATGTGTGTTGAACCCATACAGGGGCCCCATGGGTGGCACACCCCACTTAGTTAGGTTACTTTTTTATTTTATAGCCTTGTGAATCAAGGCCATCAATTAAATTAAAAATTTATGGAAAGAGGTTTGTATAAATTTTAATTAAAACAAGAATAAAATGTTTTGTGATTTAAGGAATTTTGATTACTCAAAGATTAGATGAATAAGGAATGAATATCCATAAAAAGAGAAACTAGGAGTATATTTTACTTCTTTGAATATTTGATGGGAATATGTTTAGGAAATGGAGGGTAATATTTTAACACATTCTTTTGAAACTTGATGGTGGATCTAAATAATGGATGACTTACATCTCTCATCCCACAAGTTTCCTTAGATCAATGGTTTAGATTTAATCTCACTAAAGATGACAAACCATAAAGCATAGAAAATCGATATATAGATGTTCTCCCTCTTATAAATCTCTACATCTCTTCTCTGTTCTCTCGCTAAGAGCTTTTTCTCTTTAAGCTCTCTCTTTCTCTCTCTCTAGGGGGCCGTGCCCCAAGCAAGGTTTTTCCTCTCTCTCTTTGATGGCTTGAAAGGGGGGCACGCCCCATTATAGAAATTCTCTGTCTCTCTCTTGATTAGTTTCTCTCTCTCTTTCTCTCATAATAAGGGTAAAAAGGACGTTATGCCCCACCAATGAGATATTTCTCTCTCATCTCCCTAAGATCAAGCTAAGGGTGCTTGAGGAAGACTAAGGCATTACTAAGTTGGTTCTAGATCGAGATCCATATGCTTTTGAAAGAGTTTTGCCATACATAATAGAATTAATAGACCAATCATTGATCCCAAGCACCATTGGAAGGAAGAGACTCGACGTAAAGTGTACTAAGCCCAGTTGAGGTACTATTCGATAATTTTACTTCTTTTGGTTGATTTTTTTTTTAGTTCTTCTATTCCCATAGAGCAATATGTCAAGTTTTGGTTTATTGAATAAAGAGTTATATTTAAAATGGTAGCAAGTGAGAATCGATTTTTGCTTATTTATTTATTTCAAGAATGATTTATTTGTAATTGGACATTGTAAGTGATCTTACCATTGTAAAAATAAAAAAAAATTTAAATATATGTACATCGTGCTTAATCACATAGTTCATCTTTCAAACCGCTGCTGGAATACATGAGTCTGCTAATTGGATAGCATCCGATAAGATATCAGGAAGATGCCCATCCACTGTTTAGATTGCCACGAAGTTGTATCTCTCGTAAACTTCTAATAGCCTTATTACATTAGTTTTTCCATTCATTATTTTAAGATTGAGCAATGAACTTTCCTTTCTTCAATGCTATTTCTTGACTTCGATGAAAAGCTTATCCTTCTTCATATTCCTTTCCAATATTACCTATAGTTACACCTTTATATTATTAAGTTTCTATTATCCTCAATCTTCTGAAAATATCTCAAATCCTCATAGGGTATATCAGTTAAGACGTTTTTTCCATACTACACAAATTATTAGTCACTATTTTTTTATTGAGGGAAATGATAGTTCCATATTGTAAGGTTTTCAATATTTCATTATTCTAATAACATGCTCTCTCTCTCTCTCTCTCTCTCTCTCTCTCTCTCTCCTTGGATAAGATATCAATTCACATTGTGATGCCAAATTTATCATTATATCATATACAAAAAAATGAAACTACTATGAGAGATCTCTGCATCATCTCATCAACCTGGTCATATTCTCCCCTCACCCACCCCCTTATATGTCATTCACATTGAGTCATGCATTATAAAAGTTGAAAAACAATATGAAATGGTGGTCACAAAGTTATATAAAGCATCCAATAGTGTAGTTCTTTAAATAAAAGTACAATATAACAAGGCTTTCCATAATAAATTGTCTATTAGACCCATAATGTTGAGACATTAGGAACTAATCCTACTCACGAGTGTACATCTGACATAAGTTGGACAGAGCCACGACGTCTTCAAAAACAAGATCCAATATGCATCAATAATGTGCATAGGAGGAAAACTAATGGCTATGTGCCTTGATGCCCATTTACTTGCCCATCCATGTACAAATTTCCAAAATTAAATGTATAAATTGGGACATTTATAGATTGGAAATCCAGCAATGAACATGCTCTAATGGTTGATGCCGCATAAAAAGTAATCCAAAATTTTGAACCAATTCTATATTCAATTGATTGAAGTAATGAATTCTTCAATTTTCAGGATAAATGGAAAAATGAGAATCAAAACATAACATGAGCACCCTAAAAACTTTGATCAAACAATAGGGAAAAAGAAAAAACCTTTGAACAAGTAACGTACACAATAAACTCCAAAATTGTACTGCTAGGTTTAATGATTCAACCAAACTAAAATAAGAAGTGTTCTACATTAAAATGTTCCCCTGGGTGATAGAGCATATGTAGAAACTGAAACTATAATATCTAAATCATGTGTGTGTGTGGAATCAAGTGCACACTTATTAAGAACTGATACAGCTTTTGCCCACACAAAGTGAATTGCAATTAATCAAAGAACAATAAAAACCAGAAAAGGTAGGTTATAGCCGGATCTCTCCAACATAATCCCAGTAACAGCAATAACAAAGATAATTCCAAGTGTCAAATACTTTACACATCCATGCCATTACATTTGCAGCTGTATAAACCAAACTCTTTGGATGTGGCTCTCCCATGGCTTTGAGTCCAAGAGAAAACTTCTCCTAGATTGGGAGAAACCTCGATTTTATTGACAGAAGGTCATCCTGGCTGCTATATATGTGCCTAATAGATGATAGATATAGGTCTCGAGTATCAACAAATATGGAAGACGGTTAAGTCATCTCCAAATGAATTGAAATCTTGGAAAGAGGGTTAAATAAAATCCTACATACTAGGATTGGGCTAAGCTGTTGGTTCAGCCTGTCTTGACTGACCATAGATCAAGAGATCTTATCAAATGGCAGCCAACTATGATGATTTTTAGGCTAAAGGCACCTAAGGGCCAAATATTGGTGTATGCAAAGTTTCACCCATTTTGATATTTTTTTATAAGGTTTCATAAGGGTCCGCTTGTCAACCCTCTCGACGGATAGAGACTCAACAATTTATATCTAAATTTCTCCAATATTGTGTGGCGAGGTATATGTTTATGCTCGAATTTGCACCTCAAATTGAGATTAATCCTAATCTCTTGCAAAACTAGTTAATTTTAGAAATCAGTAGAGACCAGTGTAAGAAAAATCGGGTTGTTCAACTTGGAACCGCCTAGTTAGATTGGAACTAGCCACTGGCCGGTTTCAGTTTCGGCCGGTTTTAGTGAACTGGCAAGGTATTTTAAAAAAAATAAAAAACAATTATATAAAATCCCAAAAAATAAAAGATTTTATTTGTAATGTATTTTTTAATATATTTCATCATTTTGGCAAATATTTGAAATTTTTTGGCAATTAATACTTAGTTTTACATTTTCCCATCTTTTTGAAAAATTTAAGAAATGCCTTAGGTACAAATCGATTCTTTAAAATCCATTTTTTCGTTAATTTTCAACTCCAATTGGATTTTCTTTATTTCATCATTCTTTAAATACACCTTTCATATTTTATTAATTTTTAAGGTATTTGTTAACACTTTTTTAGCCGCTCGAGACTTCCACGATTAGGTCGATTTACGGGTTAGTACCGAGTAACCGCTTACGACCCCATATCCAGTTAACCATTCCAGCTCGATTTTTCCTGCATTGGTAGAGAGAGTGGAGTCGTCAATTATAGGCTCAGAGACATTGCAGATCATTATAGATCCAGTTCTCCTCGGAGTCTACTGGCAACGCTATCTCTTAAGTCCCTATATGAGACCTTAAAAAGATTCTAATATTAAGGAAATTTTTTAAGAATGAAAAATTAGAGAAAATAAGCTAAAACTAAAAAAAATAACATATTAAAAGAGAATAAGGGAGATTACTTACCTTAGCTCTTGAAACCCGTGGTTTCGGGCTCGGATCATGCCACCATATCCTCTTTGAATGTTTTTGCTTACTAAATTTTGCTAGATCTTGATATTTTACCTACATCTAATGAATCTAAGACATAGAAAAGGGATACCAAGCTTAAGTATGAGTTTCTAAGGACTGGGGATGGTTTCTTGTCATTTTCAAAGGGATGTAGGGTCTCCTAAGGTTTATTATGAGTTTCAGGATTTTATGGGATTTTTAGGAATTTTTCCTGATTTTTCCTAATTTTCTAGCATTTGTTTAATATTTTTCCTAATTTGGAGAATTTTTTGATAATTATCTAGTAATTTCTAGGGATTTTTAGGGAGAGGATTTGTGAAGATACCCATTTTTTTATTAGGCTCTTTGACAGGTTGATTTTTGGGTGCGACAATGATGTCCCCCTTATTAATTAACCCTTGAACCACCTATTTCAAATACAAGTAGTTTTGAGTATCATGAGTATGGTTTTGATGCCATTTGCACCATTTGCTCTTATCTGCGACTTGAAATGGTGGTTCAGATAGTGGCGAGAGATAAACCATATTTCTAGCTAGGACTAATTCCAACACTTTTTCTAATCAGTCTTTGAGCGGTGTAAAATTATCCTCTCACCTTTGGTTATTATTTTGAGTGTTGGCTCTAGGCAGACCCCTTCGGTTTTGGTTATAATTGTTATGTTGAGCAGCTGAACCTTGAGCCGGTCCGTTAACGACAATCTCATTAACTTGACCAAAAGCATTCCCCTTGTTATTGTTTGTGTTCTAATTTTGGAGAATTGTTATCAGTTTATTGTCGGGCCTGGTGCTGAGGGGTGTCCCTCTGGCCCTTTCATGTCGCGCCACCCACTCGATCATGGAGTCGAAGGAGTGGGGGATAAAACCTTGGCTGAAGAAGGACCTGTATTCAGGAGCGGCATTCTCTAAGACTATGGAGATTTTGGCTGGGTAAGTGGACATTCTATGACCCACATCGCCGCCTTGCAGAATCAACCGATGAAATCCTCAAAGGATTCTCTTAGGTTTTGTTTCATTGCATTGAGCTCGCCTAGGGAGAGAGGTCTTGGTATCGACCCGCGGTAGTGAGAGACGAATAGGTTGAATATTTCGTCTGGAGTGATGTGTGGTCGAGCGGACATTATTCTCTGATGCCACTTCAAGGCATCGTCGGTCAATATTTACGAAAATATGGTCTTCAGCTGGTTAGGCCTGTCTAGTAATGCTCGAACGAAAAGGAGGTATGCGTTGACGTGAGTATCTGAATTGCTCTTCCCATTGAACTTGTTTCTAAATTATGGAACGACATATCCCAGGAGAAGGTCTTTCATGCCTCCATGAAAGTAGATACAAAGACTAGAGCAAATTTTCAAGCCGAGAAACAAGGCAAAAAAGACACCTTCAACAAGCCACTTGCTAAAAGCCAAACTAAGTAAATAAGTTACAATCATTTTATACAACAATTACAACCACTTCTAGCCTTGTATAAGCACTGTAAATAAACTCAAATACCAACCCCTTATGGGGCAATTACATATAAAGCAAGACTAGCATACGAATTACACTTTTATAGCACAAATTACATAAGCTATGTCCCAAAGCTTAAATACATCATGCACCTAATCTAAACAAAATTCCAAAGAATAAAATCAACTAAACAGGGAATTAGAATACTAAATTAAAATAGGGAAGCCATGTTTCGAACCCTTTGTGCCGGGGCCACTCAATCAGACCCCATAAGGACTTAATTTTGTCGCTTCGGATTATACAAAAGTGGTTCAATCTCACAAGAGTGTCTAATCCAAATAAGAAAAAATTACACATATTAAAATCACTTCTTAAGATCTCAACACACTGGCATTATCACCCAAAACAGAATGCAAAAGGCTTGAATCGAATCGGATAAAGAACAATAGAGTTATGACCAAACTACACACGGTAGTCCCTCGGACCACCAAAGCAGTCTTGTATGGAAAGATTATGGACCCCCATAGGTAAAAAACATGATGAAAAAGTTTTGAAAATGGAGTGACACTCTAAGACTAAATTATTTGATGGGTTTGAAGCAAAGTAATTAATGAATACTATGCATGATTATTGATTTTCATGCATATAAGCTATAACTCATGAAGGACCACACTATGAATAAACGTGATGAAAAATATGATCAAATAGGGATTCTAAGATCAATGAAACTTTTCTAAATTCCAAAATCCAGCAATTATAGATGCCAATGATATGATCTTATGAGAAAAGAAAATTCAATGAAGTTTACCTTGATAAATGCACACTATGGACTTAAGCTTAAGAGAGGAGGACCACCATCAAAATCACAATTAATGGAACTCTAAAAGCTCTCTCTCTTCAATTTTCTCTCACAAAACCTTAGAAGAATGAGGGGAGCAACAATTTTCAAAAATGGTTCAAGAGTTCAGATTGTTAGGGTTTGAGATATCATGATATGATTTTGTAACATAGGTGTACCTTTGGATTCAATCAACACCCTTAATGCACTAATCCAAAGGAACATGAGAGGCTAATGTACCTAGCCACCATTATCACTTACCCTAACCCCAAGTTATGTCACTTTATCATTTTATCATTGGCCCATGAATTTGTTCCAATTGTATTCAATATGGCCTTACTAAAATACCCTTAGTTTTTTTTTAATAATGTATTCAAGTAGATAACCACAAAGGCTAAAGGGTCAAGAAGTAATTGGCACAGCTCACACATGTGGAGATATTCTTCTTTATCAAAGCCAATCACTATGTAGATCTAAAATTTCAAACCAATCAATTTAAAGATAATGTTCTCTTCACCCATGTGTGTGAAGATATTTTCAACTCAAATTTGAAAATGTATTTTCTCTTTAATATCAAATAAATTAATTAATTAAACTTCACACATGCCATGCATAACCCATGTGTGAGTTAATTAAGATATGTGATAAAAAGGGGGCTTAATTTATAACATTAAGTAACAAAATATAACAATATATAACACACCATAACACAACCCCTTATAAAACAAGCAACCAAATGCAAATCTAGTCCCTCACCTAGGGATCAGTGTCCAGCTGGGAGATGATCCTAGAGTGAGGTGTGGGGTGCCATGTGGCAGCCCTATGGCCACTCGGACGCCATATGGCACTACCAGCTCAAGACTAAGGTGGAATTTGAGCCAAACAATATGAAAACCCTTATTGTTTTAGTTAATAAAATTTTGAAAAATTCTCTAAAATTCACAATAAAAATTTAAAGTATTTTTGAGAAATTCTTAGATTTGTCTCATCATTATAAAATCGGACAAAAGGTATAGTGAGATCTCAGGCTAATAACTATAGGTATTAGAGTACTCCTTTGGGCTAGTCCCGAATGATGTTCCGCCGAGTCTCAGATCGACCCAATAGACCTATGTTCCAAAGTCTAAAGCAGAGATACATAATTGATCATATCAAAGCTGCTGAGGCAGAACTTCCAATCATTCAGCTCTTAATGGGTTACATGTGTACCCTTGTGGAACATGATTCAACTCAATTACAGGGGTCCTCTTAAAGCACATGTGCACTAGCTCTTCCAAACTCGGATAATGCGTTTAGAAGAGTGGCTTCCCGTACGAAATGAAAATACACATGCCATGCAATGGTCTCGTGTCAGGATACAGACATATGTCCCATAAGTCTAAACCATTCCATATAGGGCGAATACTCAATAAGTACTCGGGTTCTATTTTTCTCATATGGATTCTCCAAACCCTAGTCGATTGCAGCTAAACATGAAGCTAACCTATAAAATCCTGACTAGGAGGTGACCCTCACACCTCCTTGAGAAATTATTTTCTCAACACGTGAACTCTCGAGGCCTCATGCGTACTCGAGGTAAAAGAATTTGGGCTCCATTTGGAAAGACGCCAAGATTTCAATCTCTCAATCCCTCCTACTGAATAAGAGACTACTAGAATTTAGGCCTTGATAGGACATATTTCCAACACTCCAAGGGTCTCATGAACATAAGTCTTCAGGGGTAGAATTTCACGTATGTCCATTCTTACAAGTATATCCTGTATTGCTTTTATGGTGCCTTCGTGTTGGGTATTTGGCATGACAGCAGACCCACCAGTCGGTGGGTTCTCAAGCGTAGACTGATGAGTCAAAACTTGGGGTACATGTTGGCCTACATGAGCCTGAGATTTATGAGCTGCAATCACCAAGGCGGTTTGATACATTTGTGCCTGAGGGGCATACTGATGCATAGGTGTCACCACCGGTTGCAGAATTGCACAGTTTGTTGAACCGGATGAACTAGAGGGACCGATTGAAGAATTTGCTAACTCGATTGTGCTAGGGGTTGACCTATACCACTAAGTTGGTTTGGGATTGACCTGTTGGCTGGGTCATGAACGGTGTAACCTAGGTCATCTAGACTTTTAAGGGCAGCTTGGATGCCCATCTCCCCTAAAGTTCGGTCTAGATTGACACCTCTGCTTCGGATATTGTTCAAGACATCATGAGTTATACTATGGTGGCTCGAGGTTGGGTTAGATCCCTTAGACTTAGGTGGGTCTTGGTTTTGAGATCACTGAACTCTAGGATTATCTTGGTTTGAGTTACGGGAATTGGCGTTTGATAGTGCATGAACTTCTTCCCTCACTCGACTGCTACTTTGGTTGCCTAAGAGCCCTTGCAGGATGACCCCAAGTCGAACCCCTTGACTATTCAAAGTCTTTCGGGCTGAACTAGCTTTTTAGACCACTTAGATCTCAAGATTAGGAGTGGACGCTTGGAAATCTTCCTCTAAAGACCTAGGCGTTGGATAATGGATTGACCTGAGTTCTGTCGATAATCCCAAGGGATCACAGCATACTGGTCCCTAAGTTTGGGCAGGTTAGGCTTAGAGTCGGTCGTGGAGTGATCATCATAGTCGCCTTGAGTGACTGACATGGTGATTACTTCTCATGGGTTATAGAATCTAGACTTAGGTAAGAGCTAGACTCGACGAATTAGGGTAGACCTAGCCTGACGCTAAGGGAAAAACGTTAACTGAGACCTAGGCTAAGACAAGACTAGATGAAACTAGACTTGCTAGACTCAATGGGTTTTGGTTTAGACCCTGAGCTAGGGTAAGCCTAGTCTAGCTCTAGAGGCAACTCTAAGCTTAGACTTATGCTAGAACCTATACTGAGATCTAGACCAGATAGGTACGAGTCTCGATTCGGAACAAGAGTGGGTCTAGGTTCTGACCTGGGTGTGAGCCTGGCTTAGACCTGGATTGAGTTGGGTGCAAGCCTGGGCTTGGACCAAGAGGGTTTTGAAGATCAGACTAGACATGGACCCAGACCGGATCAAGGTTGGTTTAGGCACGAGCTCCTGGCATGGACCAAAAAGGGGGCATAGGTTCTGACCCGAGTGTGAACCTGGTTTGGACCTAGGCTAGGCTGGGTATAAGCCTGAACTTAGACCCAAAGAATTATGATGATCAGACTAGGTGTGGACCTGAACTGGATCAAGGTTGGACTAGGAACGAGCTTTCGACTCAAACCAAGAGGGGGCCTAAGTTCAGATCAAGGCAAAACCTAGTTTGGACCTGGGCTAAGCTGGGTACAAGCCTGGACTTGGACCTAGAGAGTTTTGATGATCAGACCAGGTATAGACCTGGACTGGATAAAAGATGAGCTAGGAATGAGCCTTCGGCTCGGACCAAGAGGGGGTCTAAGTTCGAACCAAGGAGAAACCTAGTTCGGACCTGGGCTAAGCTGAATACAAGCCTGGACTTGGACCTAGAGGGTTCAGTTCGGACCAAAAGCAAGTCTGAACTGAGATATAAGATTAACCAACATAAATAAGCAAGCACAACACATGAAAACTTTTGACCTAGATTATAGGTAGGCTTGGCCTGAGAGTGGGTTCCAAACTATTGAAATGCGCTAGACTAGATATAGGTCCCCA
>NW_006499436.1:7895676-7936838 GCF_000471905.2 Amborella trichopoda
TTACGCGAAACCCAACCACCTCGACTCTCAAAGCTAGGTTCCCCTCACGCTGTTAACGTGGATTTTGGGGTTTTCGAAATATCTGTTTGCTGGTTTCCCGAGCATTCCCAGTCCGGTGTGTGCTGGAGTGTGTAAAGAAGCACACAATCAAAAATAACTTTCAAGCACATAATGCACTGAAGGAATAAAGCGAGTGCTTGACACTAATCATGCCTAGTGATGCGCGCTTCAAGGCGAAGCTCGCTCGAAGCACAGTATAGATGGAGGGGTAAGTAACCCTTAAGAATACAGTCAAGACAGTGAGACCAAACACAGTCCTTGCTAAGTCGAGTGCGGCCCTAGTTGAGGGTGACTCGAATGGGACACGGTTCAGGGAGGGTGCAAGCAACCTTCAATGTATTTTTTTATTTTTTATTTTTTTTTATCTTTTTAACTTTGATAAAATTCAATTAAACTAAGCATGGTGAAAGCAGGGAAAACATGATTTCAATCAAAATTAACAAAATAAAATAAAATCAAAAAGCCAGGAACATAACAGACCTATCTAAAGCAAAATATTTTTTTATATTTTTTAAAATTTTATTTTAAGTTCAAATTTTGTGAACAGGAAGCCAAAACCATTTTGGGGACCACTACAACTGGGTGACACTGGTGGTGTCACCAAGGCGACACTACTGGTGTCACCCAGGCTACACTACTGGTGTCACCCTTGTAGGCTGGGCAACACTGCTATTGTCGCTCAAATATATATATATATATATATATATATATATATTTGTTTTTTTTTTTTTTTTTTTCTTATGACTTTTTATGAAATAAGGTTATAGTAAACTTTCAGAAACAGGGGAAACAATATTTATGATGAAATAAATTAAAATAAAATAAAACATAAAAGTGTAGATAGAACAGACTTGTATTAAGTAAAATATTTTTTTTGTATTTTTAAAAATTTTATTTTGATCTGAAAGTTTTTGAGCAATCACAAGAGAGTCCCTAAAACAATACTACAAAGTTTTAGAAGATTATAAAACTTATAAATTTGGATTTGGGCAGCACTGGTGGTGTCGCCCAAGACAGACAGGGTTTCACAGCACCTAAACCTTGGGTCCTGATTACATCCGAATTTTGGGACTTTTTTTACGATTGAAAACAGTAAAAATAGTGAATAAAACTCATGTTTTGGCGCTTGGATCAAGCTTGGGTACTGCCCCACGGTGGGTGCCAAACTATTTACGATGAAAATCGGATAGATCTTCCGACGAAGATCTCTCGAATCTTGACACCTTAAACTGATGAAAAAGATGTGGTAGAGAAAGTGAGACAAATCGAATTCAGATATGAGGCCAATCTGCCCCGAAATGAGCAAATCCACTCTCAGATCTGTGGTAGAGCCAGCATGATCCAAAATACTAAACACGAATTCAAAGCAATGAACAGATCAAAATAATCAAAATAAGATCAAAACCATATGAAGAAGAATAAAGGAAGGGGAAGAAAATAATACCAAACCGGGCTGGATGGCCCGGGACTCCAGAGCCTTCGAGGGCTCATCCGTATCAGAACCGACGTCCTCTTTGCCTCTCTGATTGGGATGTTGACCAGCAGATTTCTGGTGTAAAATGGTTGTTGTTCCATAGAGATGGTTTTAAAACTACGGTTATTGTGCCCTAGGTCTAGATTAAGGTTAGGGTTTTTCTCAGCTAGAAGTTCGTGTGTTCCTCTAAAGCAGTATCTGTGTCAAATGGCCACGAAAAAGAGTTTATAAAGGCCAAGGATTTGTTGGGAAGGGCATCTTTTCATAACCAACAGATCCTCTAGCCCAAAATTCAAATTTTGGAGATTCAGATTTGGGCGACACTAGTGGTGTCGCCCAAGCGACACGCCTAGTGTCATCAAATAAAAATCGTAAAAAACCTCAAAAAAGGTAAGAAATTGACACCGAAATGGAAATTCCACTTGGGTCAAAAGGGGCTGGGCGACACTACTCATGTCGCCCAATCTAGGCTACCAAAGGTTGTCCAAATTGAAATCCATCACTTCAACTGTGCTCCTCAGCCCTTTTTGAAGCTCTCAAATAAAATTTGGGTCAAAAAGTAATTTTTTACTATTTTTAATGATTTATTTCATAAAACATGACGTCTGCAGGATTCTGGGTCAAAACAGGGTATCTGCAAGGTTCTGGGTAGGCAAATTGGTTCTAGGTCACAGGGTAGGCTATGTGGATTATGGATTTAGGTTTACTAAGATAAGTGTGATCCTAAGGGTTCAAGAAACCACATAATTTGTCAGATTTAAAATGGGATGTCTACAGGATTTAAACACATTTATCATTCTTTTAAATTAACTATAATTCACTCCAATTTCCCTTCTATTGAAAGGACCATGCTCCTTATATTTAATTGAACTAAAAACCAAGATGGAGGCTATTACCCTCTTGGTAATTTGTCAAAATTCTAGCAAAAATTCCCTCCATTTTATAAAAGTATGTGGGGCTAATCAAATTATGTCACATAAGCTAGGTGGTTAGGTTGGTTTTTGTTGTAATTATAACCTTATGCCCCTTCTAGAAAGCTCACAAATGTGCATAAACCCTTTAATTTTCATATTTAACATGTGCTAAAATATTTTTCCAAAATTACAAAACTCCACAAACTATCATAATACAATGCCCCTCACTTAAGTGAACAAATTAGAAAAGGACATGGGGATCCCATCGGGGGTTGGCGTCACCACAACATCACCCTCCATGTGGGCTAACATGGGACCCCCCAGGCCACCACATGGACACCCGTTGGTCATTTGGTGCCCAGTGTGTGTCTTGGAGGGACTGTCCTCTCTAAACAATTTTGAAAATTTTATTTTTATGCTAAAAAAAAATGAAAATATTTATAAAAATCTACATAAATTATTTTAATAATTTTTCATCAAAATATATTATTTTAATAATGTTTAAAAATATTTACAAGGGAAATTAGGATCCTTGGAGCTAAATTAAGAATCCAAGCATTCCACTCAACTAGACCCAGATTCCAAAGCTACCTTCTTGTTATGACCCAACAGACGCATGACCTACAATGTATATAATCAGGGACTCATGATCTTAGCCTATCAAATTCAAACTATTGAGTGACCATGGATCCCTAATTATAAGTGGATTTCAAGTGGACCCCCTAGAGGACATGCAGACATAAGGTATATGTACATATCTCTTACCAATAGATCCCTAGAAGAGTGGCTTCTCATGCAATACCTCTATTTATCATATGCTATGAGAAGGTTTTAAGAGTCAGAGATTTAGGCCAATGCCCTCTATTGGCCCTAACATTCCCATACATGGTTCATTATCGTGCTCAGTTCACATAAATACATAAATCGCATCACCCTGGTCATCACACAGTCATGTGGCAAAACCTGACCCTAATTAAGAGGTAACCCTCAAACCTCTCAGTACCTCCCATGCATATAAATCGTCCTCATGACCCATTCGGGGTTCCATAGCTCTTGGTCCTAGTGCACCAAGATCCTAAAGTCGTGTTGCTCTATTAGTCCCACTGAAGTTAAGGGCTATCCAAAATGTGGGAATTTAAGGCATTGAAAGAACATAATTCCAATATACATAAAATGGTTTGAAAATAATTTGACCTAGTTCATTATGGGTAGGTTGGGTCAGGTCAAGGGTTCCCTAACTAAGGAAAAAGCTGAAAACTCGGCTAGGTTTGATGGGTGCCCACGCAAGGCATAGCTACAGTTCACATGTGAGAGGCTAAGCTTTGCTATTGCGAGTTTGTTTTGTGGTAAGGATTTCTACAGCGGGGTACTCACATCCTTGCTAGCATACTCCCAACTCACCCGCCACAAAACTAGGTGCTCGCATGACTTTAGTGTCGTTATAGGGGGTTTTAGAAATCATTTGAAAACTTTTGTGGTATGTAAGTATGTGTATGGTTATTTGTGGAAAATCAACACTAGTGTGTGCAAGTGGTGTGATCAAATTCGCAATATGCAATCAGCCTAATCTACTAATGTAAAAAATAGAGAGAACAAAAAGGATAAGGATCTCAAAAAAAGCTAATAAAATGAGATAATAACAGATGGGATCAAAACTCTAATCTAATTTGATAAGAATGAGCAAATAGATAAGGAGTAAAATCCTAATCTAATGTGCACGATAAGGATGAGCAAAAATACGGAATTAAAAAAACCTAAACCATCTCAGTTAAGGATAAAACAAGAGATAAGGAGTTTAAAATAAAATCTATTTACAGAGATAAGAAACTTGAAAACCTAATATACTTATGCAAGACCAAAAGATGAACTGGGAAAAGGATAAGAATCAAGAAATCTAAATCTAATCAGATAAGAGTAAATCAAAAGATATAAACCTAATCTAGTTAGATGAAGATTAAAAACCGTAATCTTAACTAATAAGATCAATCAACATCTACCCCAATCTATCTTTTTATTATTATATATTTATTTATTTATTATTTATTTATTATTTATTTATTATTATTATTTCTCATCATATTGTTTTCTTATTTTTTGGGAATTTTAGATTATTGGAAACTTGAAAACAAAATATTCAAAGATGACAGAAGGCCAAAACAAGACAAAAAAATGGGGTTGTCGAAATTTTTTCCTGTAATCCGTACAGCACTACATGTGGCATGTCGTGCAACCTGACATGTGGCGTATTGTGCAGCTCGATACGTGCTGTATAGTGCAGCATAGAGGACCTCAGATCGAATTTCGAGGTCTTTTCTGGTGGCTTCTTGGCATTATTTGGCTTATGTAATTTATGTTTTTCTGAAAAATAATTACTATAAATTAACATAAGGCATTTTCCAATCTAAATAGGCGGATCCGAAGCTCAAGGGCTCACTGTGGGTGCCAAACTATTTGCACTCAAATTCGCGTCGATCTCGGGGTGAGATCAACTCAAATATCTTTTGAAACTAGTTAATTTTAGAAATCAGTAGAGAGTGGGGTCGCTCAAATTATAGGTTCACAGACAGCGTAGATCTTTACAAATCTGGTTCTTATTTGAGTCTTTTAGCAGCGCCAGCTCTCAAAACCATGTATGAGACCTTTAAAAGCTTCTAACTATTAACTAAATTTCCTAAGAATGAAAAATTATAGAAAATAAGCTAAAACTGAAAACAATAACAAATTAAAAGAGAATAATAGAGATTAGTTACCTTAGGCACCCAAAACCCAGGGTTTCAGGCTCGGATTAAGCCACTCTTCTCATGCCACCATCTCCTCTGTGAATGTTTTACTTGCTGGGTTTTGCTAAATCTTGGGTTATTTACTTAAATCTAATTATTCTACGGCTTAGAAAAGGGTTAGGGAGCTATTTCTCTAATTATTTCTAAGGATGGAATGGTTTCCTATATTTTTCGAAGGGATTTAGGGTTTCCTAAAGTCTATTACAAATTTTATGATTTTTAAGGAGTTTTAAGAATTTTTCATGAATTTCTAGGATTTATCTAGTAGTTTTCCTAGTTTTTGGAATTTTGCGGGAATTATCTAGTAATTTCTATGGATTTTTCTAACTAATATTTTGGCTATTATTTTTTTGTCCTTTTCCTGGGTTTCAAAAGGGGTATTTATAGGTTTGAGCTAGGGTTAGGCTTGAAACTATTTGATCTAATCTCCTAGTTCTAATTTCATTAGAAATAAAGTAATTTTAGGATTTTTTTCGAAATATTCTATAAAAGAAACGACTTAAAATCTAGTTAAAATAGGTTTGGACACATTTTGAACCTCCTCAAACCTATTGGGTTGCGTGACACGTGGTGAGTCACGTGGCCCGACATTTTGTGAGTCACTTGACCCACGCGATACATATCGAGTCACATAGGGGCCTGAAATGTCAATTTTTTTAACAATTGTACCCAAGATATGACTTTCTAATCGCAAGTCAGATTCAGGCGATTCTTGGACCTTGAAAAGTTTGCGACTTTTTCTATGATTTGGAATCAAATTTGGTCAAATTTAAGTTACGTTTGAGTTTCACAAGGCTAGGACTTCGAGGTCTTAGCTTTAGGTTTTTGGATGTCATATTGGTATTCGGATAAGTTTTCTAGGTTCATAAAGGTCATGGGTGTCTAATATGACTATTTGATAGTACAAGGATAAGTTTTAGATAACATTGGGATAATTCTAAAAGGTATAGATTCACTAAAGCTCACTAGAAATAGTGTAGTGCTTAGATTTCATAATCAAGGCTTCTAAGAATTCCCTCGGCCAGATTTTTAAGGGGGCTGTTTACAGTATATAATGCGCTAGGAATATAGGTCGCATAGTTTCGTTTCCCTTGGAATATAGGTCGCATGGTTTGGTTTCGTATTGAGATATTTTCACATTCTTTGAGTGGGTCTGGATGTCAAGCTATATGGTGATCCACTGTAGGCCTTTCAGCCTTGAATAGCAAGTTCTGATAATATTACACCCTATATATGATATTTGAGGTATCCATTCCCATATTTTATATTGTTTATTTATTTTATTTATTTTAATTTCTTTGTTTGAAAAGTTTCTCTATTGCAAAAGGGATTGTCTATTGGCCCACTCCTCTCCATGTAATTGGGCATGCCCTACCTCTCCCATAAACCTTTAAACGTCCCTAATGTGGGATTAATAAAAACAAGGGCTTCCCACATTGGGACATTTGAAGCTGGAAAAGCCGTGCTTTGATTACGTTGTAAATTAATTTACTAAAAGCAAACAAAAAGAAACAAAGTTATGAAGGGGCATCTATTATCTGGTTAAAAAGTAAAAAGAAAGACGAATTCATTTTGTTGTCATTTTTATCAGCTATACCTAGACAAGAAAAGATCAAGTTAAAATGAAGCAAAAGAAAAATTAGAAAAAATTATTAGAGCAATATAGCAGATGAGGGAGTTTCATGAAAAAAGATGGGGTAAAAAAAAAAAAGAAGCTGCTTTGATCCTTAGGCCATGCAACTTCATTACAAATTTCAAGGCATGATCAAGTAATGATCCGACCAAGAAGAGAAAAAAGGCCAGAAAAAATGAAAACAACATTTCATAAATACCATATAATTCATGAAAACATATTGAGAAGAGTAAATATCAAAGACCCATCTCAAAGCCATGAGTTTTCTCTCTCATTACATCAAAAACAACACCAACTTCATAAAAAAGGGGCCCAGAAGAGCAAACGCCATGAGTTTTCTCTCTCATTACATCAAAAACAACACCAACTTCATAAATAATGGGCCAGAAGATCAAATGTAATATATGTGGGGTTTTTGTAGCCATTAAAGGCCTTGTGTATAAACATTTTATATGGTGGAACATAAAGACGGTGAGAGTATGGTCATTTGTGAATCATACTAGACAAATGCTATTTGCTGATACTCAGACTTAGCTTGATGTGCTAAGTCAATCGAGTTGAAAAACATATGATACATAGGCATATAACTAAACGATGAGGGTTTTGTGGGTCATCCCTTGATGTGGTCAGAGTTTCCTAAATGAGTGAGCCGAGGGACTGTGTGACCCTTGTGTGTGATGGTTGGCCTTTAGAGACGAGGGTCAAAGCCCCATCCTCGAACCATTATACGGTATGTACATATGATAACCATATGGGAAAACAAACCACCTTTCAAGGTGAAGCATGTACATGTGCGAGATGTTACCCCTATACACCATACAACTGTGGTTGCATCAGGCCTAAGTGACATTGGTTCGTCTCTAGGGAAGAATATGTAGTCCATAGGTTGGGATTGTATCTCATTGCCTATTTCCTGACTTTGGTAGCCCGATCATGAACCCCTACAGTGGTATGTAGGTCATGGGAACTGCTCGGTCAATTTGAGAAAGCTAGTGTGGAACATAGTCTACAATTGAAGGTGGAGTGCTCCAGTAATATATTAATTTCTATATCTTGTCAGATCTGATTATCATCAAAATTATTAAGTTTTAATTATTTTGATATTATATATTTTTTTAGAATAATTATATGAATTTTATAACTCTCTGGATATTTTATTTTTACAATTTGGTTTTATAAAATAAGATAAAATCAATTTTCATTATTTAAATAATAAAAAAGAAATAAAGGTTATTTCTAAAATCCATTTAATATTTTATTTATTCACAAACACATAGGAGCTACCATGAGGTGTATGGCCTATCTTAAATTGAAACACATGGTAAAATTGGGTGGGGCCTACACAAGGCTATCTAGGGTGGCATGCCCTACCCATGGGTAGTTGACTTATTATATTTTGTTCAAGCCAACATTGGCTTGTAAATCAAGTTATGTGTTTTTGGTATGTTTTGTGATTTAAGAGTTTTGACTATTCAAAGTTAGTTTGAATAAGGGATAATATTCATAAGATAAGAAAGTATGACAATATTTTCTATATAGAAATATTTGATGGGATTAGGTTTAGAAAATTAGAGGATAAAGTTCTAGCACATTCTTTTGAATCATGATGGCTAATTTAAGGAATGGATGACTCATATCTCTTACCCCACAAGTCTCATATGATCAATTGTCTCGATTTAATCTCACTAAAGATGACTGACCCTAAAGAAACCTTAGCTTATGAAAAATCTATAAATAGGGGCCCCCTCTCCCATATTATCTACACATATTTCTGATATCTCTCTTTTATCTCTCTCATAAAGGGGTACGCCCTACCTTTAGGGTTTCATCTCTTCTCTCTAAAATATGCTCTCACCTCTCTTATCCTTAAGAGGGTTAGAAGGGGGGGCCACACCCCACTTAGGAAATAACAGGGGGCACACCCCACTTAGTTAAGGCATAGAGGCCTTAAGAACTTTGATTATTCCACTACTATTCTATTGAAGGTTTGAGGCTTAAGCTTTTTCATACTTAGAAGATTTGATATTGACCATTGATCATGTGCGGCATTGGAGGAGGAGACTCCGTACGAGATGTTCTAAGCTTGTTGAGGTAATTTCCGGCATCTTTTTATTTTGTACTATGCAATATTTCTTTCTTTTGTCTTTCTTACTCCCATAGCAGTTTGTTGATTTCTTTTATTGAATAAAGAATTTGTATTTAGTAGTAGCAAGTGAGAACCACTTTTTGTTTATTTATTTGCTTCTTTCAAAAGAAGTTTTATTGTACTTGGATCATTGTAAGTTATCTAATCGGTGAAAAAAATAAGAAAAATTAAAAAGTACATACACTGTGTTGGATCACATTGTCCACCTTTCAATATACCCACCTCAAAATTGAAATGAATTTAGTGTTCAACCAACACGTAGACATGAAATAGGTTCTCAGTATTTACATATTTTTTGTATAATAATGAAATCTATAATGCAATATTTCTTTTTATGGAAACCTAAAAAACTAGATTTTAAAGAAATTTTAGCAACTTTTTGAAAAACATTTAAGGCTATATTGGCTTGAACTAGTCGATCCATCGATCCGAATTGTCAATTCGCCGATTTAGACCGGTTTCCGAGACTATTGATTCACCGGGCCAATCTGGCATTTCAAACAATGGTAAAACACACTCATTTGGACAATACGTGAAAGAGCCTTTCAATGTTGTCCTCAAAACTAAACAAATCCTAAATTCGTTTCACTACAATGTGCAATCTTTTAATTTACGGAAAAGTTTATAAAAGTGTGAGGCTCTAAACAATCAAATTAAAGTCCACCTCAAAAATTTATTAAAAAAGGTTGTTTCGATGCTAAAAGACCCTCAATTCAATCATCTCAACCTCAAGATGTATGGGCATGAGACAAAAAAGTTTTCAAGTATTGAAAATATTGCATCTTGTAATGTATTATCTAAACCGTTAATTTTCAAGATTTTCAAGTATTCATAGATCTACTCAATCTACACTATTTTTTAACTTTATATTCTATTAGTAGATACAAAAATTATTTTTCTGGTCATTATAAAGATTTCTAATATTAAAACAACATATTTCTGCACTATTTAAAGGTGCATCCTATTTTAATTGATTAGAGTCTCAGCCTTGTACAAACCACACCCTTTAACATATGCTCTAATATTTAACTAATAGTCTATCGAAAATCTGTGGGACTAATGTTTAGAACATTTTTGTTATTACTCATTTATAAAAAATTTGTAACAATTCAATGTTGATAAAAAGTACTGAATTTTATATGTTTATTCTCAAATGCACCAATTTCTGATGAGATTAACTCAAATTCATGCAAAACTAGTCAAAGATTGATAAATCAATATATAAGTTGGTCAGTCGAATTACAATCTCAAAACTGACACAAATCTGAGAGATCTAACCCTTTTTTGGATTTGCTGACAGCGCTTGCTGAAGTCTCACACCAGTTAAATTCCTAAAAGCTAAAATTTTAATCTAAACTAGAAAATATGAAACAAAACAAAAAAAATACATGAAATAGATTAATGAAATAAAGAAAAAATGAAAGACTTACCGGGGATCGGAACGTAGAGTTTAAGGCTTGAATTAAGTCGCTCTTGTGCTCACCTTCTCCTTGCTTGGATGCGTTTGCTTGAGAGATTGAACTGGAAAGCTTTATGGCTTAAAATTTTTTTGGAATTAGGTTTTTTATAACCTAAGTCTAGGTTTTTTAATTCCTAAGGACTCCGGGATTCAAGATAGGAAAAGCTAGGATTTCTATGATCTAGGGTTTTCTATCTTATTTTCTTGGTTTTTCCTATTTTTAAAGGTTTTTTAGGAATTTTTATTTTTTGGATTTTTCTTGATTTATTGGAGAATTTTTGGATTTTTATGGGATTTTCTTGTATTTTCTTCGAGGGTTTAAATAGGAGTGGGTCAATATTAATTCTGAAAAATTATAAACATTGGTTTTATTATACTAAAATTATTTCTAATTATCCTAAGGAAATTTGGGTTTAGCAGATAGTGAAAACCGCCCAAACAGCCCCTCCAGAAGCTTCCGTAAGATCCTAGAGCATTTTGGAAATTTTGTACTGACAATTCTGAAATTTCTAGACAATTTTATTCAAACCATAACTTTCAAACGGTATGTTGGATTTAGGCAAATCTTGGACCGTTGGAAAGCTTACGACATTCTCTATAATTTGGCACCAATTTTGATCAATGAGTTACTTTTTAGAGTTCTACAAGGCTAGGACTTCAAGATTTCTATTTTTTGTTTCTGAGTGCTAGATTGGTGTCCGGGCTAGTTTTCTATGTTCACTTGGCAAAGGGGTGTCTAAGATGATATTCTTAGTGTATTATGATAAGTTTTGGATGACTTCGGAACATTTCTAAGTGGCATAGATTCAATATATTTCAATAGGCTTAATATGGTCTTTAGGACTAAGGTTTCTAGGATTTCTATTAGCCAGAATTTCTCGGGAGTGTCTACAATATACAACAACACAAGACTACTAATAGATAGTGCACGCACCCCTCCCCCCCCCTCCTTCCCCCCCCCCTTACAAGACTTAAGATGAAAATTTGAATTTCTGGATAGTGTTGATTACTCTTAACATGTGAGGAAATTTTCTCGTTCATGGAGTAGGATCAGTGGCATACTCCATCTACTTAGTTTCATATTTGATATCTTAGGGTGATTGTAACTTTCTTGTATTTGAGTGTTTTATAAGTTTTTCTGGATTTCTATAATGCGTCAACCTTGTATGAAGTAAGGTGGACCTCAAAACCATGCTAAAAGATGCAATTTGGTGCTAGAAAGTCTTGTCATAGCCTAAAATTTTATTACCATGCATAATTATGAATTTTAAAGCTGAAAGAATATACCGATCGAGCGAACCCGTAAACAATTAAAAAATATGAAGATGGACGGTCCAAATAATATATTGTAAAATGTTGCTTTTATGACTTGAAATCTTTTTTTTTTTTTTCATATCCATACATCTTGAGGTTGAGATGATCAATTTGAAGATTTTTAATTATCAAAATAATCTTTTCAAATATGTTTTGAGGTGCACCTTCCATCAATACAATAAGGTTGACACCTTATTTAAACATTTCCCTTTGTTAAATGATGTAATATTAGAAATAAAATAAGGAAAATGCAATGTTTTCTATAAAGATATCATATTAGAAGGGATACAATGTCCCTTAACAATGACAACTCTACTTGCATATAATCCAAGAAAAGTAAAAATGGCACACGCTCTTAATAAATCTAAGATGAATAACTTGTGGTTCTTCATTTAGTCAACTTTGATTATATAACTTGCCTATGTTCCTCTCAAAATTGGTAGCGAAACTTTTCTAAAATGAAATCTATTCCCACTGATGCATTCGAAAATCACTAACTATTTCTAAAATGGGTAGGGGCCTGTATTCCACACTGATCTACCCAAAAATAAAAAAGAAATGAAAAGAATTCTAAATGACATGTCACGAATTTTAAATTGGCATGGAGAATATTCTCAGATCATTTGTCCTTATTTGCTCAATTTTTTAAGCAACGTTACTTTAGGAATTCTTTCATATGGGCAACCAAATATAAAAGATATTCATCTTATGCTTGGAAGGGTATTCGGCTCAAATTATCTCATTTGAACGATAAAGGCTTGTGGACTTCTGAGCAGACCCATGGTTATCAGAATGTCAGTAAGGGACTCTTATGGTACAACTATTCATCAGGATCTTCAAGTTGTCATGCCAGAGGACTCTGATAATATTTAAGGTGTTCCTCAATCTTGGGTTTTACCCCAGCCGACGTCAGGTTGTTTGACATAGATATGGAAGGAGGTTGAGAGCAGTATCCCTCCATTACAGCCACATAGGGATTTTCTGATGTGGATTCATTCTGCGAGTAATTTGTTCTCAACTAAAGAAGTTTGGGAGTTTACTCGTAACAAGGGAACTTCTAATTGGATATTCAAAACGTTGTGGTCAACAAAATGGTTTTCTTGGTTGGCCCTGCTTCATCGGTTACCTACTACTCATCTCTTATAGCAGCGTGTGATTGTTATGACTCCTTATGTATGCCTTTTTTATAAAAATAGTGATGATAATTCATGTCATCTATTATTTTTTTGTGACTTCTCGCAGGCTATATGGAGGTCGGTTGCATGGCGGTGCGGTAAGCACTTCATCTCTGCCATTTCTATTCCAATGATGTTGAGAAATTGATTAACATTAAGATTCAAATCAAATAATTTCTTTAATATCAGGACTTCTGTATTCTCAACAATTATATGGTTCTTATGGGCAGAATGCATCCATAGAGTTTTCCAAGATAGGTTGACCAGAAGGAAACAATTAGTCATACAAATCATTTCTCAAGTTCGGGAGTTAGCTGATGCTAAATCCTGGACATTTCATTTGTCAGAAAAGGTGATTGTTGATAACTTACAGTTCAAATAGCATCTTCAAAGAGATAAAATTACTATTATAATCACTTCAAGATAAACAATGAGAGGGTTTTCTTGTATAACTCAACCAAGCAGAGGGGGTGGCAGGGGGAGGGATATGTTTATTAGGACTTCTGCTGGTGCTTTTATTGCAGTATTTTCCAAACCTTTTGGAATCGTCTCTAATAATTATGCATAATTTTGCGCTCTTGAAGAATGATTAATCCTAGTTGATCAGTTGCAGTGCTACCCTATTCAAATTGAAAGTGACTCAGCATTGCTCATTAATGTTATTCATGAATGTTTCTAACCTCCATGGAAGTTCTATACAGTGGTAGTAAATTATCGACAATGTCTCTTTAAGTGTGGGGCTCCAATTCCCATATTTTTTGTGAAGCTAATATGGTGGGGGATGTTCTTGCAAAGAGGGCTACATCTTGTCAAGAAGCTATTGTTCGGCATTCTCGTTTGTCGAATTTCATTTGCCTTGTTTAACTCATGAATTGGCACAGATACCCTGCTCTAGGGTTGTAGCGTAATGAGCTGTAAACTTTTTATTTTTTACTTATTAAAAAACAAGAAAGGGGCCTTCTCCCCACTGACTTACTAGACAAAGGAGTGAGTAACTAGAGAAATTTATAAGGATCACATTTAGAAAAATCTAAAGAAATTATTTTCATTGAGCTTTTAAAGTTTGTTCCTAAGGAAAAAGCTAAGGAAATTAGAAGCCTAAGAAAAATGCAAGGAAAATTAAAATACTAAAATTATACAAAATAAAATACATTTTTTATATTTTTACAGAAAACATGTCGTAAGTAGTGTAAAACTCTATTTTATATTGCAAAATAACTTACCAACTATTAATCACTATAGAGATTTTATTTGTTTGCAACATCTAATAATTAATAAATATATTCAAATTTTAAATTCTATAGCAATAGCAATCTAAAATACTAAATTATCCTTATATCATAAGTGAATCACCAAAAGTAAAAAAATATTTCAGTAAGGCCTGTGAATCACAAAAAAAAAAAAAAAATTCAGTAGCATTGTGTATTGTATGATTATTTATTTTAGCTATAAAAGATCACAATCACCATTGTCAATATGATATTAGGTGGTTGGGAATGTATCATTTCTCCATACAAAATTCAAAAGGATTTTTTTAAACTTGGAGGATAATGGCATACACCATTTGCCAGATTTCACATCTCATGACCAAAGGTAGTTGTTGCCCTTTTCTATCATATGCAAACTTATTATTTTATAATATCTCATATATTAATTTGTGAACCTCATGTTTAAAGCAATTTTTTTTTTTTTGTTATGTTAACATGAAACTTTCATTGAGAAGACGAAAATATTACAAGAAACACAGAAACACATAAAAAATAAGAAAAAGAAGGGGGGAAGAGAAGTTTAGACGAAAGAGAAATAAGAAGAGAAGAGGGAGATGAGAGAAGACAATAAGAGAGAGGGGAAAGGCTAGAAATCGGGTAAAGAGCAGGCGATGATGGCACTAGTGAACTAGAGTAGATCCTTTAGCCAAAGTATCTGTTGCCCCCATTTTTCTCCCACTTAGTATGTTGGAAGGAGACCTCACCCTCAGCTAATGTGCCTTACCCTCAAAGGTACATGCATTTCTTAAAAGAAAGACCAATATCTTTTACCTGGGAATAATATATATTTATATATATTATTATTATTTTCATTTTTATTTTTCTTTACCCCTTTTGCTTTAGCAAAACATCACTTACAAGTGGTTTTATTAAAATAACATATACTTCAAAATAAAATCATCAAAACAATAAAACCAAGATCTTGAAACTTGATGCCATTGAAATAACTATTTCTTGTGCTTGAGAATATAAAGATGAAATTGCAAGAAATAAAAGTAGAGAGTGCCGGAGATTACCTTAACCGGACTTATTACACCCCACACCGAGTCAACACCATCCAATGGCGTGGGATCGACGATCTAATTTCAATCTCAACCAAAAAAGCAAGTTTAGGTCAAGCTCTTCAATATAACTCTTATGTTTCTCACAAGACCCTTAGACTCAATACCCCAATACCACTTCAAACTTCTCCTTCACAATTTTCTCAACCCTTGACTTAGATCAAATTATAGAGAGATAGATTATCTGTAGGTCGGGCGTGCCCCTTGGATTGGGCTAAGGGAGAGAGGATGGATAGGCTAGAGAGAGAAGAGAGAAGATGGATAGGCTAGAGAAAAAAGAGAGAAGTGAGGGGGGTGTGCCCCTTATGTAGGGAGAGATGAGAGAAGTGCTATGGAGGGAGAGAGAGAGAGAGAGAGAAGAGAGGCACTTTAGATATGTAGAATAAGGGGGGGGGTACACCACTATTTATAGTGCAAAATGGGGTTTAGGGTTTCTAAGAGTCTTTCCATTGTTTGCCTCTTAAGAGAGAATGAATATCAACCGTCAATCAAGGGTAACTTTGGGGTAAGAGATCTGAGTCATCTATTTTATAGATGGGTCTTCAACATTATGGAATATGCATTAACCATTATCCCCCTTTCCTAAACCATTTTTTCATCAATAAAAATTATTTAATTAAAAAATTATGCATTCCATAAAATAACACAAACCTTCTCATAATTTCACAAAATCTTTAAAAATTATATCAAGTCAAATATTTAGTCAACATCTTCCAACCGTATGGCCACATGTCATATCACCAAAACATAGGAAGAGAACAAAGGGTGAGGCGTGCCACCCAAAGAAAGCACTCATGGGCCCCACCTTCTAGAAATATGGTGGGCCCATGTGCACAATGGACCCTCATGAAATTTTTGTAAATTTAAAATCAATAAAAGAATTTTTAGAATATTATTTAAATATTTAAACTATTGTAAAGTTAATATCTTTATATTTATAAAAACAAAAATTATAAATAAAATATCTAGAGGTTTATTAAAACTCAAATAATAATTATAAAATAATTTCTATTATAAAATAAATATAACTACATTAATTTGATAGGAAAAATGATCCATATGGTTTAGGAAATGAATCAACAATTATGGGGCACTCCACCTTCGACTATGAACTACAGACCACACTTGCTTTATCAAGCCATGTGTTTTCTATGACCCACAGTCCAAGCACAGGCTTATTAAAGGGTTACCAAAGTCTGGGCGATGAGCCAAGGTGTCGCAATCTCAGTATGTGAATTACAGGTCCTCCCCTAGAGACGGGTCAAGATCACCTAGACCTAATGCGACCACAGCTCCTATAGTATATATGGGTATCTGTCGCACATTCATACGCTTCACCCTAAAAGGTGGCTTGCTTTCCTAAAACAGTCTATCAATATGCATGTCATGTGATGGTACATAGATGAGGCTTTGGCTCCCGTCTCTGAAAGCCACCATCACATACAAGGGACACACAGTCCCTCAGTTCACTCATCCGAGCATACTGCGACGTCATCAATGGATGACATATTAGAACCCTTATCGGTTTATACTCCATGCCCATATAACATGGGTTTTTCCCAACCGACTGGCTTAGACCGTCAAGCACAGTTCGATATCTACAAAGATTTTTTGCATAGCATAGTCTACGAGGGACCACACTCCAACTGAGTTTATGTTCCACTATATCAAATATTTTATTACAATCACTTATAAGGCCTTTAATGGCCACACAAGCCCAACATTTCTCTCCTTCTAAACATTCCACAGTACCGAAGCCACTAAAATTATCCAAAGGTGAAGAGCCTGACACGAGAAAGGGAAGAACCAAATATGGAGCAAGACGTGGTAGATTTGTCTCAGAATGACCCAAACCCAATCATCTTTTTGGAAAACCCAGCCCCAAAGGTCTGAAATCAAAGAACAATGGAAGTACATGTGAGGATTGGTTTCCTCATCACCCTTACAGAACAAACAAATGTTTTCAAGGTCATGCCCCTCTTTCTCAATTAGTTCTATCTTGGAACAATAGCCACAAAAAGGCTTTAACTCTACTAGGGACCTTGCACTTCCACACTCTACTGAGGCAAAATATGTTGGGGAAAATTCTATCAATAGTATATAGGGATCTGATTGAGAAAACCTCCCCGAGGGCTCAGCTTCTATAAAACTTAGTCCTGTTTAGAGGGGAGATAGAAAAAGTTGTGCAATCTGAACATGAGATCACAAAATTGTTTTGCTGCCACTAAATTAACCTGGCGTGTACACAGTTCCACTCTCTATACAACATTAGAAGCCTCCCCCCATAGCCATGTCACTAATACAAGCCCTTTTATGAGTTGATTTCTTATAGATAGGGGCCTTTCTTCTAGACATCTAGAAAGCCAAAATTTTGTTTTGATTCAACTACCTACCAACATTCAACTGTTTAAAGGAGTATGCTTGGCTCCAATAAGCATGTCTCTATGGATATTATCTTAAAGTCGACAAACTTTGTGGATTGTAGGAGAGAGGAATACTAAAAGGTGGGAATCACATTTTAGAAATATCATAGAAAATTTGTTTCTTCTTCTTTCATGGTTAAATTATGTAAATGAATGTCTAGATGCGATATTGTGGCAATTATGACCATTTGATGTAGATTTCATTCGTGATTTAAAAATTAGAGTGGTGGGTTTGTTGGGTATATGCAGCCATTAAAGGCCTTATGAGTGCTTGTCATTGAATTTTTTGAAATAATAGAACATGAAATCAGTGGGAGTGTGGATGTAAGGACCACAAATTTTCCGGTTATGAGACACGCATGGCGATAAAGTAAGAAAAGGGGCAGCGCCGTGTATGTAGTAGAGGAGGCACGCGCTTGGCGTAAAGGAAGGAGACTCATCGTCGTGTGTGAATGGAGGTATCGTCGTGCATGTAAGAGGCTTTCGTCGCACGTGAAATGAGTATCATCGAGCGTGAATGGAGGCTATAGCTGCGCGTGAAGTGAGCATAGCCGCACGTGAATGGAGGTTATCGCCGTGTGTGAAGTGAGCATCGCCGCGCATGAATGGAGGTATCGCCATACGTGTGAGAGGCTATCGCCGCGTATGTAAGAGGCTATCGCCGCCCGTGAACTTGAGTAGCGCCATTTGCGCATCGCTGCGCGTGCAAGAAGTAACGCCGTGAGTGTCAATGCCGCAAGTGTAGCGCCGTGAGTGAAAATATGAGATTTGACTGCACCGTACATGTCAGCACCACCCACGGTCAGCCACAGTGACCTCTACCTACCCAGTAAGCAGTAGTGGATCCCACCTACTGTGGGTGCTTAAGTCCTCTCCCCTTCCCTTTCAACGGCATTTTTCCCTCAGTTGCCTCACTTGCCTCATACTCTCCCTCTCTAAGAAGCAAAGTGAGAGGGTAAACTGCTGCCCTTGGAGAAGCCTTCGCTTGGAGGTTGAGAAGGCCCACAAGTGGGAGGTTTGAAGACACTGTGAGCATTATGTAAGTAGACTGGGTGTTCATGCATCACTTACAACTGATAGCCATAGATTTTAAGGAATGATGATGAGTAGAATGATAGGATGGAGAATATGGATGTAATTGAATTAAAATGAGATTGAATAATTGGTTGAGTACTATAAATGAAATTGTTAATTGTAGAAGCTAATGACGTAGCTCGCTTATAAAATTTACTTAACATGAATGAGGTTTTGCACTGAAATTTACTTGGATTTGTGAAATGAGGAGTTTTATTTGAAAGCATGTTGAAACTTGAAAAAAGGGAAATTTTCAAGAACTGTGAGGGCTCTTGTATTAAACTTTTCAGTAATCAAACGTGGTCCAAATGAGCTCAAATTAGTATTGAATGAAAGATATGCATGTCTACACTAAGTTTTCTTTTTATACCATGTTAAAATTTAGTATGGATGAAGAGATATACCCCAAAATGTTAGGGTATGTCGCTGTCCACAGTTGCTATAATTTTCAGCAACTGTCATGTACTTTGCGCCGAGCTTTTGACTGACCAAACAATGCCCGAACACCTTTAAATCACCACCACTTGAAATATCCATGAATGAATTTAAAGTTACATGTTTGAAACATTTTAAAATTTTTCATATATTGAGAGATATGCCCCGAAATATGAGGGTATGTTACGGTTCGCAGTTGCAAGAAATTCCTGCAACTGTCAATCACTTTGTGAATAGCTTTTGACATATTAAACGTCGTCCAAATATCTTCAAAACAACTCCATTTTAAATATCCGTGTGTAAGTTTGAAGTTTTATGTTTGAACTATTTTGAAATTCTCCTTAGATTGGGAGTTACGTCTCCAAGAAGAGGGGTACCTCACTGTTATATGTCACTAAAATTTTAGTCCTTTTTCGTATCGTATTACCTTTTACTGGATCACTCACTAAGCAACTCAAGTGGTGCAGTGTGATCTTTGATAAGTGATAGTTTTCACGTGATGAATACTAAATGCCATAGTGTTATGAGAGTGATGCTATGCAGTTATACATTCTGTGAAATTTGATAAGTGCAATACTAATGTGATAGTTTCATGAAGAATGTTACATGATAAGTGCCGTAATGTTAATGATGATTACTAAGCATAAATACCATGTGATAGCTCTCATATGATGAATGTGTTATGCCAAGTATCATAGTGTTAGGTGACTACTAGATAGCTTGAGTAAAACTCAAACCCTACATAATGAAAATTGAATTATCTGTCATAAGGCACTAATTTAGCATGAATGAATGTAATGCTTGAGCATGTTACAATGATGCGATAATGACCACTATACAATGGGACACCCATTGGTAGTGGATATTGTTCTATTATGATGCTGTAATACTGGCCACTACATGATGGGGCACCCATCAGTAGCGGATATTGTTCCACTGATACTATCTGCTATGCGATGGGAAACCCATCGGTAGTGGCGATTGCTATACTGAAAAAAGTGATGCCGATCATGTCCCCTAACTTGCTGAATGATAGGAGTTAGGAGAAAGTGAAATGGGAGAGTCGCACCCCCAAAAAATTCATGATGAGATAAGTGACTAATGCCTTGCAAGGTAAGTATCTATCAAAAAATCCAATGCACACTGGGGACCGTGTATGTGAGTATGAGGGCATTACGATACATACTCGCTCACTTGTCATTGCCCTCCCTCCTAAGAGATTGTAGAGGTCCTAAGCAATGGGATTGGCTTACTCCGATGGATAGAGCTTCTACTTCGGGAGTAGGTGAATTGAGGAGTGAGTAGATAATACTTGAGTAGTGAATGAGAACGATGATGATTATAATGACTGGATGATAACTATGACATTGGAATATGATATCTGTAATTGATGTATTGATCTGATTATTTATTTACATGACAATTGCACTGTGACTTCTTATACTTGAAAGAACTGCTTATGATGCATGAATAGACTCATTTATGATGCATAGCACCTAGATCTATTTACTGGGCTTGATAGATCATCCTCCTATATCTCCCCTCTCATAGATTGATAGCGACAGGTTGAGAGCCAAAAGCTCGTGTTTTACAGTTGGAAGTTGAAGCCTTATTCCTAAGAAGAAACTCACACCTTGTAAGTCGTTGGGCAGTTAGTACTGAATTTTGTTTATTTTGGAAAATATGTAATATTGGGCCCTGTTGCCCCAGACTCGAATGTAATATCTTTGGAAGAAATTTTAAGTAGTGTCTTTTTATTGATGTATGGATCCTCCAAATAGTAAATAATCCTCTATACTTAGAATTATTGATTGAGTTATTTTTCATGATTTGCTTTGATTACCTAGATAAAGGCCTTGAGTCCACTCCGACCAGAGTGACATATGCCACATTGGGATCACAAACCCGCACTCGGTCACCCTCCGTCGCATACGACAAAGGGATCGGGGGCGGGGCCGTGACAGTAGACCATACTAAGAAAATTCCTTTTGCTGATACCGGACTGAGCTTGACGAGCTAGACCAATAGTGTTTACGACGCAAATCAGAACGATCTTCAGATAAAGACCCCTCAGATCTGAAAACTACAAACTAATTTTTTTAACAAAAGTGATAGAGAATGTGGGAAAAATCGAATTCTGATCTGATGTTAGATCCGCCCATAAACAAGTGGATCTGTTCTCAAATCAATGGCAGCACCAGTATTGATCTGAATAAGAAACACGAAATAAAAGCAAATAAAATTAATCTAATCTAATTAAAATGAAATAGAAGCCGAAAAAGAAGTAATGAAGAGTAAAGAAGTATACCAAATAGGGCCAGATGGCTTGGGACTCCCGAGCCTTCCAGAGCTCGCCCGTATCAGAATCGATGTCCTCTTGTTTTTCTCTCTTCAAGTTTTGATCAAGCCTTGGCCTGGTTGAATGGGTTTTATTGATCTAAGGATGGCTAAAACTAAGGTTTTCAGGTCTTACGATCTTATGTTCTCTGGGCTCACTCTCTCTCTCTCTCTCTTCTTTCTCTCTCTCTAGATTTCCTATGCTCTCACGTCCCACCTTTCTTTCTTATCTAACCTACTCGCCCTACCCCAAAGATTTTCTCTCCCTCAAGTGGTACAATAGTTTATTTTTCTTATAGGCCTAATGGGGATATAGAATGAAAATTATGGGATTTGCTAAGTGTAGACTAGATAATTACTAGCAGTTGGGGATATGTTAGGTGTAGAATAGATAACTACTAAAAGCTGAGGATTTGCTAGGCGTAGAATTGATACTTACTAAAACTATGAGATTTGCTAAGTGTGGATCATAGGATGAGACCATGGACTAAACAGTTTTAAAAAATAGGGTGTCTACAGTTGCCCGTCGTTGTCACTCCTTGTCCTTTGAGGGACAGGTGAGTGGTAAAGAAGTAGACACTTTTTAAAAAATAGGAGTCTACAGTTACCCCTCTTTGTCACTCCATGTCCTTCGAGGGGCAGGTGGACGACAAAGATAATACACCAACTATCCCTTCAAGACATTGTGCTCCCCACTCACCCACCTAGGACATTTTTCTCCTAGAGTTTTCGAGGTGAGATGTCTTTAAGTTACACAAGATTGAAACTCGAGTTGGATTTTCTGGCCATGCCACTTAACTTAAGAGTTTCCACAATTTCAAATTGATTTCCTTAAGGTTTCCTAAGGTCTTCTATAGGTTTCACCTGTTTAGGAAAAGGTTAGGTCAAGAGATGAGGCCGCAACACGATGATAATCATATACGGGTGTCCAAGCTCATTCATTTTAAAAGACATTTTAGAAATTTTGAAAATAGGGAGAGATTTGAAATATAACCCAAAACTTGGATAGGTCACAGTTTTAACAAAAGAATTAAAGTTTTTGAAAACACAAGACATATAATGAAAATTTTGAAAAGTGAAAGATATTTTGAAAACAAATTTTTATTTAGCAGTTTTAGCTCCTGCAACCATTTACACCTTTAAGCAGTTTAACGTCATGCAGTGATGGACAACACACCCAATCTTTTACATCATACGGGGCTAGACAAATACACCCAACTTTTTATGTCATACGGGGCTTGACAAATACACCCGACCTTGTACGTCATATAGGGCTAGATGTTTTCTGAATACACCCAACCTTTAACGTCATACGGGGCTAGACATTTCTGAATACACCCGACCTTTTAGGTCATACGAGGCTAAACGTTTTCTTAATACATCCAACCTTGATGTCATACGGGGCTAGACATTTTCTGAATACACCCGACCTTTTACATCATACGGGGCTGGACATTTTATAAATACATCTGACCTTTTACGTCATACGGGGCTAGATGTTTTCTTGTCTCGATTCTTTTACGTTGTACGAGTTTGACGTTTTTCCTGTCTCGACTCTTATACGTCGCACGAGTTTGACATTTTCATGTCTCGGCTCTTTTACGTCGCACGAGTTTGACGTTTTTTCTGAACTGGATTTTGGTTGGCAGTTTAGGCTCATACCACCAATGAGCATTTTCTTTTTGATTTTTTTTTTATGAAAGAAAAATACATTACAAAACAAAACTTGCCCCCTGAAGGGTTCCAAAGTTGGAGCAGGGGCATTTTTGGCCAAAAACTATTGGGTGACACTAGTGGTGTTGCCTAGGCAACGCTCTCAACGTTATCCAAACAATGCAGGGATTTGGGTGACATGGGTGGTGTCGCCCTAGGAATTTTTTTACTATTATTATTTATTTTTTGGGTGGGCGACACTAGTGGTGTCGCCCTGGAAAAAAAGGAACTTTTTTTTTTATATATATACTTTTTAGGTGGGCGACACTTGTGGTGTCGCTCGGGAAAAACAAATTTTTTTTTTTTTTTTTGGTGTTGGTCGACCCACCTGTGTACCCTGGAGAAAAAATCAATTTTTTTTTGGGTGGGTGACACCACCTATGTCTCCCAAGGAAAAATACTTGTTGCTTTTTTTGTGTGTGGTAGGCGACACCACACAGTGTCGCCCAACTAAAAAAGATATTTTTTTATTTTTTTATTTTTAATGGGCGACACCTGTGTCTCCGGAAGAAAAAAAACTTTTTTTTTTTGTTTTTCTTTTTGGTTGGCGACACCTCCTGTGTCGCCCTAAGAAAAAATCTTTTTCTTTTTGTTTTTAAATGTGAGTCTTATAGTTTAGCCACTTGCGACCCCTTTCTTGGACCCTATGTGAGCGCATCGGGTCCTTGCTGGAATCTTCAGGATGAGGAATCATCAAGTATTTCTTTATCTTCCAACCCCAGCCCTTGTATTTCAAGTCAAAAGAGAGTTCTCTGGATTTTCGAGCAAAACATAGTCTTCAAAAAGGTTCTACCCCTGAGTATCCAGTTTTGGATTTTTGATTTCGTTCCTCGATCTTCCACCTTTCGAGCTCTCGATGATCGAAGACATTAACAATGTTCCATAAGGCTAATGCTCATTGATTTTTCTCTTAACACAATTTTGACTCAGGAAGAAGGAAGAGAAGATGGTTAGAGAGAAATGATTTTGGAGAATAGAATGAAGGAGAGAACTTTTTTTTCATCTCCCCGGGGTCCCTTTCGGGTATTCAGCCCAATAGCATTTTTTCTAAGGCTTGGGGTTCCTTGCGAATTTTCAGCCTAGAGGATTTTTTTTTTTTTTCATTCCGGGTTCCCTTTTGGGTGTTCAGCCCTGTAGCTTTTTTTTCCAATGCTTGAAATTCATTTCGGATTTTCGGCCTAGCGAAATTTTTTTTTTTTTTGAAGAAGAAAACAATGATAAAGGAAGAGGAGGAGCAGGAAGAAGAAGAGTCAAGGTGCCGTTTTTTTTGCGGCAATTTACCCTAAGATCATGTAGGAATTCGATCATTTTTCCCTCCTCAAAGTGGCAGAGAGATTCTAATATCGGTTATCATCTACTTTCCCTCACCCCAGGTTGGCATCCAATATCTCTTTAACAATAGTTGCTGAATTTCCGTCGAACTTTTCTTTTGAACTGCTCTACTTGAACCTTGATTTTGGGACCCAAAAAAAAATTACTCTTAGTTTCCTAATCCCTCAATATTTTGAATGGACGAATAAGTTCATCAGGGTTTTCTTGTTAATGAAGTACTTTATATTACACACTAGGCGTTAATGTCTTTTGAAGTGTGAGGTATGAATGCCTCATTTGGTTATTTGCAAGGGGTGAGTGATCACTCAGCTCTTTTTCAATTATCTTTTTCATTGCAAATTGTGTGTTGCTTTTCGAAGGTTAACTCCGTAGTAGGCTCCTTCTCAATGCTCGAGATTAGGTGAGACTCTTATACCAAAGGAGTGATTAAGTTGGTATCAAATGGCCTTATGGCATGTTAGGAGTGAACAAATGAGGGTTGAATCTCATTAATTTCCCATGTTATGTCCTCTTCATGAGAGGAGACTGCCATTATTGAATAGTTTGATGGGGTTGCCCCTGTAGGGATTTTTGTTCTATTGGGAACTTGTTCTTCATGAGATAAACTTTCTTGATATGAGGGTGCCCCAATTATCAGAGTTGTGCTCCTGCCCCAGTTAAGCTCTGGAAATCTCTCCTCTTGAGGAGGTAACCCAATTTGGTCATCAGCTTTTAATTCCTCGTCCTAGATGGGTGGATCATCTAAGAAGTCTTGTGAAGCAGCCCAAGTGACCCCCTTATAATTTTTGAAGGTTCAAGCTCTGTCAACTCTAGTGAAGGTGTCAAATCTTTGGGAATATTCATATCTGGGCTCTTTGCTTCTCCACTATCTACAACTGGGTTCATCTCAAAAGGTGACTTAATTAAATCTTCTATGCTTGGCTCCTCATCCCATGTAGGTGGGTTGGCGAGGAAATCCGATGAAGGTTGTCTTTTTAAAAGATCCAATAGATCTGCTTCGGGCTCTTAGAGGTAGTGGCCACAAGAAAATATGAATTGAGTCGGGTCGTCTTCTTCGTCCCTACTCTCGATCATGTGAATGACAATGTTCCCTTTGCCGTTGTCTTGGTCTCCCGTCTTTCCAGTTGTTATGATGGTATTTTTGAGGAGAGGATTTTCAAAGATACCCATCTTTTGATTAGGCTCTTCAACAGGCTGATTTTTCAGTAGGACAGTGATGTCCCCCCTATCGATCAGCCCTTGAATAACCCATTTCGAATGATAGCAATTTTGAGTGTCATGTGAGTGCATTTGCACCACGTGCTCTTGACTGTGACTTGGAATGGTGGCTTGGATGGCGGTGGGAGGTAAACCATCGTTTCTAGACAAGATTAATTCCAGTACTTTTTCTAACGGGTCTTTGAGATGAGTGAAATTGTCCTCTCGCCTTTGGTTGCTATTTTGAGTGTTGACTCTAGGCCTTTTGTTTTGGTTTCGATTGTTGCGTTGAGCAGTTGAACCTCGAATCAACCCGTTAATGATAATTTCATTAACTTGACAGGAAGTATTCCCCTTGTTGTTGTTATTGTTTTTGTTTTTATTTTGGGAAGTGGTTAGCGGTTTATTCTTGGGCCTGGTATTGAGGGGTGTTCCTCTAGCCCTTTCATGACTTGCCACCCGCTAAATCATAGAGTCAAAAGAGTAGCGGATAAGACCTTGGCTGCAGAAGGTCATGTATTCAAGAGCGGCATTTTTTAGGGCCATGGATATTTTGGCCGAGTCCGTGAGTGGGCATTCGATGACCCGCATTGCCGCCCTCGCAAAATCGATTGATAAAATCCTCAAAGGATTCTCTCGGGTTTTGCTTTGTTGCACAGAGTTCGCTCAGGGATAGTGGCCTTAGTGTCGATCCATGGTAGTGGGAGACGAATAGGTTGAACATTTCATCTGGAGTGATGTGCGGTTGAGTTCTCATCCCTCTTTGATGCCAGTTCAGAGCCTCGCAGGACAACGTTTGCGAAAATATGGCCTTCAGTTGATTTGGCCTTCTCGCAAGGGTCGAACGGAGAGGACATATACGTTAACATGGGTATCTGGATAGCTCTTCCCGTTGAACTTGTTTCGGAATTTGGGGATGACGAATCCGAAGGGAAGGTCCTCCATTTCTCCGAGGGCCTCATGAACATAGGCCTTCGGGGGTAAAACTTATTGAATGCCCATTCTTACAAGCATATCTTGCATTATTTTCATGGTGCTTTCATACCGGGCATTTGGCATGATGGTAGGCTCACCGGTTGGCGGGTTCCCAAGTGTAGATTGATGAGTCAAAGCTTGGGGTATGTATTGGCCCGTATGAAGCTGAGGTTGATGAGTCGCGGTCACCAGGACAGTTTGGAGTACCTGTGCCTGAGGGACATACTATCCTATAGGTGTCACTACCGGCTGCAGAAATTGCACGGTCTGTTGGATGTGATGGACTACAGGGACCGATTGAAGAACCGGTTGACTCGGTTGTCCTAGGGGTTGCCCTATACCACTAAATTGGTTCGGAATCAACCCATGTGCTAGAGCATGAACAGTGTAACCTCGGTCAACTAAACTTTGAAGGACAGCTTGAATACCTGCATCACCTAAGGGTCGGTTCAGGTCGATACCTCTGTTTCGTACAGCGTTCAGGTTATCATTAGTTGTACTATGGTGGCTTGAGGCTGGTTCAGATCCCCTAGACCTAAGTGGGTCTTGGTTTCAAGGTCGCCACGCCTCGGGGTTATTTTGGTTCGAGTTATTGGAATGAGTGTTTGATACAGCATGAACTTCTTCCCTCACTCGACTTCTACTTTGGTTGCTCAAGAGCCCTTGTAGTATGACCCCAGGTCGGACCCCTTGATTATTTGAAGTCTTTTGGGTATAACTAGCTTTGCGGGCTACATAGATCTCAGGATTGGGAGTCGATCCTTGAGACTCTGCCTCTATATGAAGACTTGGACGCCTAAAGATGGACGGATCCAGGTTCTGGCCATAATCCCAAGGGATTATGACATATTGGTCCCTAGGCTTGGAAAGGTTAGGTTTGGAGTCTGCTATGGAGCAATCATCATAGTCCCCCTGAGTGATCGATATGGTGGCTGCTTCTGACTCGATTCTGGAATCTAGACTTATGGTGAGATCTAGACTCGATGGCTTAGGAGAAAAGCTAGTCTGGTTTCAGGGGCGAAACCATAAACTAAGACTTAGGCTAGGACTAGACCAAACCTGCTAGACTTGATGAATTTTGGTTTAGACCCTGAACTAGGGTAAACCTAGTCTAGCTCTAGAGGCAACTCTAAGCTAGGACCTATGCTATAACTTAGACTGAGATCTAGACTAAATGGGTACGAGTCTCGGCTCGGACCAAGAGTGGGTCTGAGTTCGGACCTAGGTGTGAGCCTGGTTCAGACCTGGACTGAGTTGGGTTTAAGCCTGGGCTTAGACCAAGAGGGTTTTGAAGATCAGACCGGGTGTGGACCCGGACTGGATCATGGTTGAGCTAGGCACGAGCCCCTAGCTCAGACCAAAAGGGGGCTTAGGTTCAAACCTGGGTGTGAACCTGGTTCAGACCTGGGCTAGGCTGGGTACAAGCCTAGGCTTAGACCAAGAGAGTTTCAACTCAGACCAGAAGTGGATTCGAACGGAGAGCTAAGATTAAACAAGTGAAATAAGCAACACAGCACTCGAAAAATTTTGCCCTAAATTATGGGTAGGCTCGGTCTGAGTGGGTTCCTAACTATTGAAATGTGGCTAGGCTGAATAGGTCCCCACGTAGGTCCTGGCATCATGTTATAGGATTTTCACCAGGTCCTACTGTGTGTGGAGTTGCTTTGAGGCAAAGGATTACAGAGGGGCTTACAGTTAAAGTTACGTGAATCCCAACCGCCTCGGCTCTCAATGCTAGGTTCCCCTCACGCAGTTATTACGGATTTTGGGGGTTTTCAAAAATATTTGTTGGTTTCCCGAGCATTCCCAGTCCGGTGTGTGCAAGAGTGTGTAAAGAAGCACGCAAGCAAATATAAAGTAGCAAGCAAGCAGGCACACAATGCAAGAAAGAAATAAAGAGAGCGCTTGACACCAATCGTGTCAAGCGATGTGTACTTCGAGGCGAAGCTCACTCGATGGCACAGTAAAGATTGAGGGGTAAGCAAACCCTAAGACGGTATTCAGTAAATGAAAGTGGAACCAAGTACAACCTATGCTTAGTTGAGCGTGCCTCAAGCCGAGGGTGACTCAATCAGAGCACAATTAAAGAGAGAGTGCAGGTAACCCTGGATTTTTTATTTATTTTTTTTCTTCTTTGATGAATAAAGAGAAGTAGCAAATGTTGAATCACAACCAAAGAAATGAAAAGAGATTTTTTTTTTACAGAGTTTTTTTTTTTAAGAGAGAGGGGCCTGAAAGGTGCTTTTTTTTTTTCTTAAGTGGAGATCCGTTTCTTTTTTTTAGAAAATGAAGTGGCTTTAAAAACAAATACTTTTTTGGCAAAAGTGATACTTTTTTTAAAAAAAGAAATCCAAATAAGCTTTAAAAGTTGTTTTTTCTATCTTGCAAAGCAATTTTTTCTTTTCCAAAAATGAGAAATGCCTCGGAAATTTTTTTTTTTTTTTAAAGCAAGATTGCCTTTAAAAGAACTTTTTTTTTTAGACAAAGATACCTAATTTTCAGAAATGAGAAATGCCTTAAATTTTTTTTTTTTTTGAAAGCAAGATTGCCTTTAAAAGATTTCTTTTTCTCTTTTTGTTTTGTTTTTTCTTTTAGACAAAGATGCCTAAAAAAATTTCTGATATTTTTTTATTTAGGAAAGCGATTTTTTATTTTTTAAAAAAATAGCTAAAGATACCTTTTTTTTTTCTTTTTTTAGTTGATAAGAAAGATGGCCTCAAACACTCACTCCTTTTCATTTTCGTTTTTAAGATAGAATGACCTTAAAAAGGACAAAACAAAGTTTAGCAAAAATGATCTCTTTTTAAAAAAAAAAAAAGACAAAACAAAACAAGGGGACTTTAAGAAAAAGAAAATTTATTGCAAAAGAATTTCTCTTTTTCTTTTTTTTGTCAAAAATGAGAAACGCTGTAAATGTTTTTTTTTCTTGAAAGAAAAATGGCCTTAAAAAAAAAAATTGTTTTTTTTTGAAAAACAAGTAGTTGTTTTTAATTATTTTTTTTTTCTTTTTCTATCTCTCACACCCTAAAATTTTTCCCCTCTCTCTCATGATCTTTCTTCTTATTCTCCCAATCTCCTTTTCCCTTTTCTTCTCCCTATTTTTTTTGATATATGGGAGCTTCCATGTCTCTCCCTTCTCCTTTTAGCAAGATAATCACAAGTTAACAAGTTTTTTAAGGAAAGAAATTGGAAGACGTGATGGCCATGAGCAAAAAAAATCAGCAAGATAATAACAAGTTAACAAATTTTTTATGTAAAGAAATAGAAAGGTGTGATGGCCATGAGCAAAAAAAAATCAGCAAGGTAATAACAAGTTAACAAATTTTTTATGTAAAGAAATAGATTGGAGATTTTATTTTTATTCTTTTTTGACAAAGTGTTTTTCTTTTTTCTTTTTTTTTTAATCAAAGAGGCCTTAAAAAGTTCTCTTAGCAAAATAAGTTTTTTTAAAAAAAATAAAAAAACAATTTAAAACAGATACCTAAAGCAGTGTGGATTTTTTTTTTTTTGATGGACTTCTTTTGAAAAGAGAAGATGAGGAGGGAAGTGTGAGACAATGACCAGGATAAAAATGTTGAGCGTGAAAGTAAAGATGGGACTGCTATGCTTCTCCAAAAGGTTTCTCGATGAATGTCTCCAATGACATTTGTTTTACTAAGGGATTTCGATAAAATAACCAACTTATCCAATTTGGACGCGACGAAGATTTTCAAAAGCTTGTGCTACTGCTAATTAGCCTATCATTAAGCCTATTATTTGACAATTTAAGAAAGGGAAGAAAGGAACAAGATAAGACTATCATTAAAGAAAAGGAAATAAAAAATTCCCCAAATCATTTTTTCCTTATCCTTTAGAAGGACTGTGGAAACCCAAAAACAAAATTTGTATTCTCTTGTGAAACGGCAACAGAATAAGTGTTTTGCTTTTTTTAATTTTTTCCTTTAGATTGGAGTAGTTCAAAAAAAAATTAGAAATAATGTGTAACAGGAAGCACAAATAGTTAGGAGACAAAATATACGCTTAGGTTTTGCGACTAGCAAGACCAAGCACGTGGATATACCACAAACATTCAATTTTTTGTTTTTTATTTTATTTTTTAAAAAGAAAACAGAAAACAAATAATAAAAAGGCGTATTTCGTGCACGAATCTAGCTCGAAATGCCTCACAGTGGGCGCCAAATTGTTTACGATGCAAATCGAAACGATCTTCAGATGAAGACCCCTCAGATCTGAACATCACAAACTGATTTTTTTAAAAAAGTGAGAGAGAATGTGGGAAAAATCGAATTTTGGTCTAAGGCCAAATCCGCCTAGAAACAAGCGGATCTGTTCTCAGATAAGTGGCAGCACCAGCATTGATCTGAATACGAAACATGAAATAAAAGCAAATAAAACTTATCTAATCTAATTAAAATAAAATAGAAGTAGAAAAGGAAGCAATGAAGAGTAAAGAAGTATACCAAACCGGGCTTCGCCCAAGACTCCCAAGCCATCGAGGGCTGGCCCGTATCAGTACCAGTGTCCTCTTGTTTTTCTCTCTTCAGGTTTTAATCAGGCTTTGGCCTGGTTGAATGAATTTTCTTGATCTAAGGATGGCTGAAACTAGGGTTTTTCAGGTCTCGCGATCTCATTTTCTCTGGGCTCTCTCTCTCTCTCTTTCTCGCTCTCTCTCTCTCTGGGCTCTCTCTGTCTCTAGATTTCCTACCCTCTCACGTCCCACCTTTCTTTCTCCTCTAACCTACTCATCCCACCCCAACGATTTTCTCTTCCTCAAGTGGTACGATATTTTATTTTTCTTATAGGCCAAATAGGGATGTAGAATGGTAACTATGGGATTTACTAGGCGTAGAATAGATAATTACTAAAAGCTCGGGATTTGCTAGGTGTGGAATGGATAACTACTAAAAGTTGGGGATTTACTAAGTGTGGAATGAATACCTACTAAAACTATGGGATTTGTTAAGTGTGGATCATAGGATGAGACCATGGACTATAATGGTTTATGGTTTAGGGTCTACTGAAATAGTGTGGTCCAATGAATTTTCTAAGGTTAGAAAAATCATAGAATTTACCAGTTTTAAAAAATAGGGTGTCTACAAATAGGTTCGAAAAAACCCACGTTACCTGGGACATAGAGAATAAACCGATAAGGGCTATAATGGGTTATCCCTTGATGAAGTCGGAGTATGCACGGACGAGTGAAACGAGTGACTGTGTGACCCTTGTGTGTGATGGAGGCCTTTCGAGATGAGAACCAGAGCCTCATCTGTTTTTCATCACATGGAATGCGCTTATAATAGTCATTTCAAAAAAGCGAAACACCTTTCAAGCTAAAGCTTGTGCATTGCGAGATATTACCCCAATGCATCATAGAGCTGTGGTTGTATCAGGTCTAGGAGACCTTGATACGTCTCTAAAGGAGAACTTGAAATTCACAGATTGGGATTATGACCCCATGTCATTGGTTAGACTTTGGTGACCTACTAATGAGCCCCTACAGAGATTATCGATCATGGGCAACACTGGGTCAATTTGAGAAAATAAGTGTGGGCCGTAGTTCACAATAGAAGGTGGAGTGCCTTATGTATTTATTCTGAGACCATATAGATCATTTTCCCATCAAAAGTATTTAATTATGTTTTAATGTTAAATGATTTTTAGAATTGTTAGTTGAATTTTTCTGAATTTCAATCTGGACCATGAGGCTCATATGTACTCATATGAACTAGTGGGCTAATCTCAATATTTTCTTATGGATATATATCTAAAATATATTTCTCTCAAATGGATAACGTATCCCGCCTTCAAGCAAAACGAGTTGTTCAAAAAATAAACAAAAGATAATTTACGAGGATTTGCACCATCAAAAAAAGGGTGCTTTGACTGTTATATTACACCCTTAAGAAGGGGGTACTCTTTATTTAAAGTCCCTAGGTATCTCTCTCGGATGTCCCAAGTTTTAATTCTCAAGCAAAAGGAAATTACTTTCTCTCAAATCATTCTCTGCTCCCTAACACAAGGTGAGAAGTTGGAACTTTAACTCCAACAGTCTCCTAATCCCCATGTCCCTTTGATGCATCACAATTTATTCTCTCTTAGATTTTAAAGGGGCATGAAGTGCGGTGTATGTCTGGAATTATCTTAACCAGGGAGTGTGATGTAACCATTGTATTGTATGGGAACCTCTCAGATGTAAATGGCAATGAAAATATCTTATCTTCTTACTTTTACGCATCTACTCTCAGATGTAAATGGCAACGAAAATATCTTAATCTTCTTACTTTTACGCATCTACTCATTATGGTTCGTCTATTCTATCTATGGTGTATGAATTTGGGGTGTATCGAGAAAATGGAAAACTTTTGGAGGATTGGATTGCCTTTGCTGTCTAAAAGCACGGACAAATTTTTTACGCCGATTTCCTTCAAATCTCACATCAAAAGTGTGCAGGATCTCGATTTTTTTGTTCATTTAATTTTAGAGAATAAATTAAGTTTCAATGATTTGTCTTGCATGTCGGGCTATTGAATTCTCAATTCATTGTTTATGTTGATTTTGTTCTCTTTTTTTTTCTTTTTTAAAATTAAAGTCCAAATTCATTTTTTATTTTTTTAATTTGAGTCCAAATTCATTTTGGTTGTCTTTTCTTGCACTTCATGTATCCTAATATTTGTTCACTGTTTGTTTTGAATAAACATACACCTAATAATAAGTCCAAGTTTTTTAATTATGATTACTCTATGAAGATCATGTTGGTGAATTTTGCTTTTCCTTTGGTTGTTAAATATGGGGCTGCGAATGAAGTTGGAAATGGAATGTTGGGATTGTATTGTAGAGCGTAGACTAAGCATTGGGAAGCATACTCTAATAGAATGTTGGGGTTGTAGTGTAGACTGTAGACTAAGTGTTGGGAAGCATACTCTCTCTCTCTCTAACTGTGGCCAAAGATCCTCACTCTAATCTTTTGTAGAAGTATGTAGATATTACTTTTGCAATTTTGATATCCAAAAAACACTTTTCATAATTTTTGGATATGAAAATTTAGGAATTAAGAATTATTAGTCGTGATATATTATGTTATTCAAAATTTAAGTAGAAATATAGTATTGACATACATTACACAATTATGCATAATTAATGAACTAAGAAATATAACTAAATGAGTCAGTTACATTGATTTGGAGTTAAATAAATATTTTCAAAATAATTAAAATTAGATTAAGGTTTCTTCAATTTTGGATGAAAGTAATTTGAAACTTTTAAGTCTAGGAATTTTTACTTTAAAAAGGATTTTTTAAAATATGAAAATGTTTAGGATGCTAAAATGCCATTTTTGGATTTTGAAAATATAAATTTGATTTCTAAATTGTTGGAACATTAAATAGTATTTTTGAATTTTTAAAATCAGAAATTTTAATTTTCAATAAATTTTGGATTTTCAGGATTGAAAATTGTTGTGCTGCATTCTTTTTGGTTAAATATAATTGTTGGGACTTTTTTTATTTTGCATTTTTTGGAGTTTTAAAATCCAAAAATGTAATTTTCAATTAAACTTCAGATTTTCATAATGTGAAATTGTTGAGACATTTTTTTTTGGTAAATAAAATTGTTGGGATATTTATTTTTTTTTGCAATTTTTTCGATTTTTAAAATCTTGAAATTTGATTTTCAGATAAATTTTGTAATTGTGAATTGTTAATGGACTCTAAAAATCTTGAACATTAAGAAAGGAAGGATGATCACACAGAAACAATTATAAATCATGCTTTCTTTATTCATTTTTTCTCTAAATTTGAGGGCTTCACTATTTTTTTTTAATATATATACCCATCAATGTTAAACATTTTGATGGTAATTATTTGGCTATATATAGTAGATATTAAATTCTTGATTATAATTTAAATTACTTTAAATTTTGAATTAAAATAATTTAAAAATTTTGAATGAAAATAATTTGAAAACCAAATTATTTTCTTTCTCTAAACTTTTTTTCTTTTTTTTTGTCAATGCACAGCTTCTCTTTCCCGTTTACCGACAAAAATATAGTGTCAAAAACCGTCTCTCTCAGTGCAACTAAAGCTTATGCTTTATTGCTCATTCAAGACTGGTTGCTCAACTTCTTCGCTCACCAAACTTCATCGCAGTATAAACTACCAAAATTGATTTCGAAATTGTTGGGACACTAAATAAAATATTTAGATTTTTAAATTGGAAATTTTGCTTTTCAAATAAATTTTAGACTTTCATGATCTAAAATTATTGGTATGCCTTCTTTTTAGTTAAATATAATTGTTGGAACATATTTTTTACCATTTTTGGATTTTTAAAATCCAAAAATGTAATTTTCAAATTTTTAAAATCTGAAATTGTTGAGACAAATTTTATTAGCAAATAAAATCGTGGAAAAATGTACAATGAGACCATTTATCTTTGGTACAAGGTGGTCACAATTAATTTTGACCATTGGATGTAAAATTGAATAGTTTTATTTATTTCATTGACTAAGCTCAAACTTTAAAAGAAATTTTCTCGAACTTTGCGACATACACTTAGTCATCAAATTTCACATTGGATGATTGTAAGTAATTGTGATCTCATTGTATCAAGAGTTAGCTGATGCTAAAGCCTGAGAATTTCATGTCGCAGGAAAAGCAATCATTAATAATATGCAGTTCAATTGGCAACAGTAGATGGATCAGTTGGTTGCCCGGTGGTGTGGTCATTTCCTAGCCCTAATTATTTTCAAGTTAAACATTGATGGGGCCTCCTCGCATAACCCAGGTGGGGGTGGTGCAATTAGAGATTGTGATGGGACTGTTATTGCGGCATTCTCAAAACCTTGTGGAATTGCTGCTAATAATTATCTAGAATTCTCTATTTTAGAAGAAGGTCTGGTCCTAGCCTTTTAGCTAAAGTTTTTTCCTTTTCAGATTGAAAATGACTCAGCTTTACTCGTCAATGTTATTCATGAACACTATCGATCTCCTTGGAAGTTATATACGATTATTGCAAATTGTAGACAACGTCTTTCCAATGGTGGGTGGTCCATCTTCTAAATTTTTCGTTAGGCCAACATGGTGGCTGACATTCTAGTAAAGAGAACCACATCTCTTTCACAAGCTACTGGTGTTCGCATCCGCTGGACTTCATTTCCCTTGGTTTATTTCATGATTTGTTACAGGTGCCATGTTTTTCATGAATTGTTATAGGTGCCATGTTCCACGGTTGTAAAGAAATGTGCTGTAATCGTCTTTATTTTTAAATATTAATAAAAAACTGGTAGGGGGCCTTCTCCCCCATCGACTTAAAATTGTTGGGAGGCAAACTTTTTTTTGCAATTTTTTGGAATTTTAAAAATCTTGAAATTTAATTTTCAGATAAATTTTGGATTTTTGAATTGTTAGGGGACGCTAAATCATGAACATAAAAAAAAAAGGAGGGATAGCCACAAATAAACTATTATAAATCATGTTTTGTTGCTCTTAATTCAAGTTTTTCTCTTAAGTTTAGGGCTTCACTTTTTTCTTTTCTTTTTTCTTTTTTAATATCTACACCACTATTGTTAAACATTTTGATTGTCCAATGATTTAAATTACAATCACATATTACATATGTTTATTTAATTTATAGTAAAACTTTACATTTTTTTTATAACTATTTAGCTATATATATATATATATATAGTAAAAATTGAATTACTAGATTTGTTATAGAGCCTTTTTAAAATTTATATACTCGATATCTTTGCCAGTCCTTTAATTTGCATCGTTTATTCCATTTAGCTTAGGTGAGTAATGTTGATAATACCAATATACTAATGATCATCAATGAAAAATCATGTGTTATCAATGATTTTTTGTTACCAATTATGAGAATATTATAAGTAAATTAGTAATCATCATCCTAATAATAATCATTATATTAATTTTAACGTTTATTCTAGGCATACAAAGGTTTCTTCTAATTTAAGGACATTAAAATTTAAAATAATTATTATATTTTTATTAATTTTGTATAAATCTAAATTTAGGACATATATTATTTATTAGAAAATGAATTAATTCTTCATTTGTTAATTTTAATTTTAAAAGGTAAGTCACGAATTTTTTTCTTAAGTTTTTGATAGTTAGAATCTAAATTAAGAGAATGTATTTCTTAAAGTAGCATAGTTCTTACTTTTAGATTTTTAAATAAAATGAACACAATTCTTATTTTTAAAATTTTAATGTTTGAGAAATAAAAAATTAACATAATCACGAGTTTTTGGGAGGCATGACAATTGAATTTTTATGTCTCATGCTTCGTAAAACCACGTGTACACGGTTATGTCGAAAGTCCACATCTAAGGAAAGGTCTCGACATGTTAGTTTCAGCCTTTTAGGTCCCCATTCGAAGCACACGGTTCCGAGTCTATAATGAACCCGATCCGAATCGTACCGCGGAGCTTAGTAAACGTAATCAACTTCCAATGCACTAATGGAAAGTATATTAAATTCGTAAAGTATATGTGTATGGTTGCTTAAAATAGGATCAATGAAGGGTATCCTCTCAGTAATAAAATAGCGTTGAGAAAACCTCAAGAATAAACCCTAACCCTTTCAAAGTAAAGAAATCACAGTAGCTACTCACCAAACCCCAAATCTTAGGTGAAGAAGCACAATACCAGATCCATGTATTGCTCTTATATAAACTCCAAAACAACCCCGTCTCCTCCATCTCTCTATACCCACAGGTCGAGGCAGCAACTCCACTCTCCTTCTCTCATCCCCAGATCGCCCCGCCTCACTCCTTCTCTCATCCCCAGATCTCCCCACCTCAGAGGGAAAAACCGCTTCCCCTTCCTCTCTCTCTCATCCCCAAATCTCTCGCAGACATCTCTAGATCTCCCAAACCTAGAGAGGGAAACAATGGAGCCGGTGAGCGAATGGGGCCGAACCCCTCTGGAAGCCGTCGACACTGAGATTTACGACCTCATCGAGAAGGAGAAGCGGCGCCAGTCCCATGGGATTGAGCTTATCGCCTCCGAAAACTTCACTTCTCTGGCTGTCATTGAGGCCCTTGGCAGCCCCCTCACCAACAAGTACTCTGAGGGCCTCCCTGGGAACCGCTACTACGGCGGAAACGAATTCATCGACCAAATTGAGAACCTCTGTGGCGCCAGGGCCCTCCAAGCCTTCCGCTGCGACCCTGCCAAATGGGGCGTAAATGTTCAGCCTTATTCGGGGAGCCCTGCGAACTTCGCCGCTTACACCGCTCTGTTAAACCCTCATGATCGCATTATGGGATTGGATCTGCCTTCAGGTGGGCATTTGACGCACGGGTACTATACATCTGGGGGGAAGAAGATTTCAGCCACCTCCATTTACTTTGAGAGTTTGCCCTATAAGGTGCACTCCCAAACTGGATACATTGATTATGAGAAGTTGGAGGAGAAGGCGATGGATTTCAGGCCAAAGCTGATTATCTGCGGTGGCAGTGCATACCCCAGGGACTGGGATTATGCCAGGCTCAGGGCAATTGCAGACAAGTGCGGGGCTCTATTGCTCTGTGATATGGCCCACATAAGTGGGCTTGTGGCCGCTCAGGTACCCAACATTTCTCTCTCTAAATTTATTTGTTTATTGTGTACTCAATTCTCGATTTTTTTTAGCTGCATGCTGGAATTTCCAGATCTGGGTTTTCTGTCACCATTCTTGGTATTCCTTTTTTTTTTTTCCCCGTGAAATCTTAAATTGGAATGTGCGGGTTAGTTTTAATCTGAAGAAGATGAGAATGTGTGCCTTTTCTCAATTGTGTTCAATTTCCAGAATTCTTGCTGCTGGATCCAAGTTACTGTGACATGAATTGAAGTGTTTCCCAAATCCCATTAGATGGTGAAAGAGACAAAAGGATAATAGAAACCCGAATTGGTTTTCTATTATTCTTTTGTCTCTTTCTGAACATTTTGATTTCTACATTTGTAAAAAATTGGTAATCAAAAAGATCCAATTTTCTGAAAAAAAAAATCTGATTTTCTGTTGAAAACATAAGAAAAGCTTCAATTTTTTAAATTTGTGTTGTAGCTGATTGAAATTTGGATTGGTACGCCAAAATATTTGTGCTTGAAATGGAGCAGTTATCGAGACGTTTTATTATTCGCTGATGAATTTGTAGATCTCTGAAGTGCTTTTTCTTAGATCTTTGAGTTTCTTTTTTCCTGTGGTAACCTGCGTTGGACTGAAGGAAAGGCTATGTCTAGATCATCAGGATACAAAGAATTGGGCTAAACTTGGTTTGAAATAAAAACTTCGAATTTTTTAAAATTTATTTCGGTGTTAAACTTGGCCTTTATCCTTAGATCTCTGATATTTTTTCTGTTCTGATTTGTATTTCGCTTTTTGTTCCCTTTGAAATTTAAAAGATTTATTCTTATTGCCGATCAAAAAAGAAAAAAAGAAAAACAAAATACTGGAAGGGCGAGCTCTGCAAATTGGTCTTGATATCAGATTTATTCTTATTGCCAATCAAAAAAGAAAAAAAGTAAAACAAAATACTGCAAGGGCAGCGAGCTCTGCAAATTGGTCTTGATATCAAAGGAATTGATGTTCTCCTTTTTTTGAAAAGATAGTAACAGATTGGAATTTTCCTGTTGTAATACTGTGCAATTGGATTGGAATTTTCCTGTGGTAATACTGTGCAATTGGTCTTGATATCAAAGGAATTGATAGATTTTATCTTTTCTATACTTGATCTGTAGATCTAGGGCTAGCCTTATTTAGGCATGTTTTTGTTCCAAAGATCCATCCTTTATATAGATCTAGGCATAGAGCATTCTTTGAATTTCATTGAATATTGATTAAGAACCATCATGGCATCCGTAACAATTTAGGGTCTCTTTTTTCTCGGTTTGATTTGGATTTTGTGAACATTTTGGACCCTACATCTCTTTTTGACTGGACATAATTTTTCTATTGGCAAGTGAATATGCTGCTGAGGTATAGGACTTTGAAATTAGTGCTCTAATAAGGTGTCTTATTGGTTTCTATACCAATCCAATAATAAAAAACGGATGGCTTCCATGTCGTGTGATATATATTCAAATTGTTGACTACTTTTGCATGAGTTTCACTTTTGCGTTAAATCTGTCCTTTCAACACTCATTCTCCTCTTTTTCCCTTCCTTCTGACCTTCTCAACAGGAAGCTGCAAACCCATTTGATTACTGTGACATTGTCACAACCACCACTCATAAGAGCTTAAGGGGACCAAGAGCCGGTATGATTTTCTTTAGGAAAGGGCCCAAGCCTCCCAAGAAGGGCCAACCAGAGGGTGCTGTTTATGACTTTGAGGACAAGATCAATTTTGCGGTTTTCCCTGCTCTTCAAGGAGGCCCGCACAACCACCAGATTGCTGCATTGGCTGTTGCCTTGAAGCAAGTGATGACCCCTGGGTTCAAGGTATATGCTAAACAAGTCAGGGCCAACGCGGTTGCCATAGGGAACTACTTGATGAGCAAGGGCTACAAGCTTGTCACTGATGGCACTGACAACCACCTTGTCTTGTGGGATCTTCGACCTCTTGGTTTGACTGGTAATTAAGAGTGGTCGTGCTTTATTTCTTTTATTTTGTTTGTGTTTTTTCTCATATATATATATATATATATATATATATATATATATATATATATTCTTGCCAACACCTACGAGTGAATTTGGGACATGTACACATCAAACCAACTTGCACGATTTCAAAAAGTAGTTATTGAAAAATAAAATGACAAAAATACCCCTGAAATATTTATAGGGGTTTTATGTTTTTAAATTGTTTTTTATATTTTATATAGGTGCACCTCATTGAGGTGTACACACCCACGAAATTTTTGGTTAATCTGATTTATAAAAAAATTATTAAGATTCAAATACTATCAGACAACTGTGACCATTTGATGAATTTTGGATGGTGATGAACCATGAGTGAAATACTTTACAAATTCACTTATGAGCATTTGAAACCTTTTATTTTCTCTCTCTCTCTCTCTTGATATATATATATATATATATATATATATGAAGCAATCATTGTTCTATTTGGGTGATGTCATACTTCATGTGGGTGATGTCATCCTCTACTATATATATACATATAGCAATCATTATTCTATGTGGGTGATGTCACACATCATGTAGGTGATGCTATCATCCACTATAGTTAATAAATGAAAATATGGATTATCTTAAAAAAATACTCTTTTGTATGAGTATTAACATAACTTATATATATATATATATATATATATATATATATATATATATATACTAGTAGTGGTGTACGTACTTATTTACGTTAGTAAGTACGTAAGGTACGTACTACTAATACTACTAGTAGTTAGTAGTTAGTAAGTATTCTTATAGTTA
>NW_006499436.1:7936858-7956449 GCF_000471905.2 Amborella trichopoda
TATCTACTACTATATAATAAGTAATAATAATAGTAGTAGTAATAAATAACTTATTATAGTATATATATATATATATATATATATATATATATATATATATATATATATATATACATGGGTTGAGGCCATTTACTTTTGATACAAGGAGGTCACAATCATCATTGATTCGAAGATGTATCATTGTTACGTACAAAGTCCAAAACATCTTGAATGTCGTAACAAACTTTCGTCTATTGGATTTCACATCCGATGGTTAAAAGTGATTGTGACCTACTGGTACTCGAAGTTATCACTTCTTGATTCATGCGGCTTGTGTTGCGAGTGCTCAATACTATCTTACCCCATTAACTATTTTGATTTTTGGTTGCAGGCAACAAAGTTGAGAAACTATGTGATTTGTGCAACATTACAGTGAACAAGAATGCTGTTTTTGGTGACAGCAGTGCTCTGGCTCCTGGGGGTGTTCGAATTGGTGAGGATTCTTCTTGCTACGTGACTGAAATTTTGGAATTCCCTTTTACTTATAAAAAAATGTGGAACGAGATATTAAAGTGAATCCTTAGAACAATTTACACTCGTGTATTTCCCGAAAGTGAGTGTATATTGTTCAAGGACTTGTGCTAATGGGAATGGAAAATGGGATGTATTTCCCGAAAGTGAGTAGGTCTCTGGTACTAAGGATGGTTCTATGATGAATTATCTGTATGGAAAATGGGATGTATTTCCCGAAAGTGAGCTAATGGGAATGGAAAATGGGATGTATTTCCCGGAAGTGACTAGGTCTCTGGTACTAAGGATGGTTCTCTGATGAATTATCTGTCTTTTGTTTGAAAATTCATCTTTGCTGATGTCATGTATGGTGCTTGCATTTGGGCGTGTGTGCTAGAATATCATTTGTCCTATTGTTTATTGTGGGTCCAGAACATGCCTTTTGTGTATTAAGTGCTTGGTTCAAATGCTATGAGCAGCTTCTTTGGTATCTTAGAGTCATAGCTTTCCTTCCTTTATGAGCAGCTTCTTTGGTATCTTAGACTCATGTCATAGCTTTCCTTTCCTTTGTGCGTGTGTGAGCGTGTGTGTGTGAGAGAGAGGGTATGAATAGGGAGCTGTATATTCTTTCTCAGCTGATGTTTTAAGTGCGACTTTCGTGTATTTTCAGGTGCCCCAGCTATGACCTCAAGGGGTTTGGTAGAGAAGGATTTTGAGCAGATTGGGGAGTTTCTCCACCAGGCTGTTACCATTTGCCTCGGCATCCAGAAAGAATATGGGAAGCTCTTGAAGGACTTTAACAAGGGCCTTGTCAACAACAAGGACATCGAGAACCTTAAGAACGAGGTCGAGAAATTTGCAGCCTCTTTTGACATGCCTGGATTTGATGCTTCTGCCATGAAGTACAAAGACTAAATGGAGCATTTATTTTGCCGCTTAAAAAAGAATTTTAACTGTTTCTAGTACTTCCAATACCTCTCTCTGCTAGGGAGCACTTGAGCATGTGTTCTTTTCTCAATTTTCTTTATGCCTTTCAGTGATGTTAATTTGAGCTAGTTTTTGTTCTCAAATACCTGTATTCTTTTTGCTTCCTGTGGTGATCAAACTTTGATATATATGGAAAGTGTGAAGCAAATGGTTCGAAAGTTTATTATTGAAAAATAAGAGAAGAATGATGACTTGATGATTGCTGTGTATTGAGAAAAGTTTCTTATAATGACAAAAGCAAATGGAGAGACTTGGTTGAGGAATCTTGTGTGGGATTCAAAATGGAATCCAATGGACTATGGGCAATGCTGGTGACGATTATGGGAAGGGTTTGGGCCCCCTTCCAAATAGAACGAAAAGGGCGGCTAGATCCAGATCGACCAAATGTTAAATTGTTTATCCGGACGCAAATAGGTGGTCTCAAGAATTGCATTGACGTGTCCATGGGTAGCTTGATCGTCTATATCCCAAGAATAGGAAGCCCAACCCTTTGTCCCCAATTGCATTGACATGTCCAAAAGGAATGGAACATATGACGCAATAAGAAACAACCAACAATTGGTAAGAGCTAATGCATACTTAGATTTGAGAGTAATGCATACTTAGATTAGAGTGAACACAATAATCTAGCCCAATAAATTGCAAATTCTATACAGTCACCAAAATTTGATGCATCCGCATAGGTGCCAAGCTTCCTGACAACTATAACTCATAGTGATCAGATTCCAATGCATAACCACAAGGAATAACTCGTATGTTTCACTTAAGCAGATCACCTTAGGGTAGTCCCTGCAAATATATTGGGTCAACGAATCTGCATTATCTCAACCACAAGCAAATATAAATTATGAGTAAAGAAAAATAATGCAACGAGACATGGAGGCCTGCAACATAAACGTTATTTATCCGAAAAGAAATCTAGTATGAATATAATATTAAATTAAGGGAAAATAGCATTCAAAGCGAATATGAATATGCCATTGTGTATCATCTATAACATCTAATAAATCATTGAAAGAAGCTAAAGCAATAAATCCCATTTAAATTGTCAAAAAAACCAGATCATCCCAATTGTGTCATGAATGAAAAGTTAGAGACCAAACCCATTAATCAATGACATAGATAAAAGGATCATTAGGTCCATTAACAAAACAACAGAGTCCAAACTCAATTCCAGTAAAAAAAACCATAAAAAGGAACAATAGGTCAAACATATTAAGTCACATTCATATATAACCAAGCCATTTTAGGCTGCACAAAAATCTTATATACTATAAACAATCAATAAAGAAATGCATTGTTAAATCCTTTTTCTCCTTGGTTGTCTTTGTATATGGTGATTTATATTGACAACAATCACCATTAAAGAAAAATCGATAGGGACGAATACAAAATAAAAAAAGAAAAAGAACATAAAAAGAACACCCAGAATCCATTTGAGAGAGAGAGAGAGAGAAAGAGCTTTGATACAAAATAGGGTTTTTATGCAAGGGGGAAAGAGAGAGAGATCGACCTTGAGAGGAACCCACAGAAGAAAGCTCCCACATGATTGAGCCTTCTTAGCAATTTGATACAAAATAGCTTTTTAGCAATTTGGGATTTTTGCAATTTGGACTGAGCTTTGATACAAAAGAGCTTTTTAGCAATTTGGGATTTGTATCACGCAATCCCAACGAGAAAGAGAGAGAGATTCAACGTGAAAGAAATGAAAATTCCAAAAGTGAAGCCAAGAGGAGAGGGGGGGGGGAGAGGAAGAGAAAGAGACATTGTACCTTAAGAGGAACCCACAGAAGAAAGCTCCCGCAGATTGTTCCTTGAGAGGAACTCGCAGATTGTACCTTGAGAGAAATAGGGCTAGGTTTTCGGGCACTGAGAGAGGGGCGAGAGCAGAGAGAAATAACGAACCCACAGATTGTACCTTGAGAGAAATAGGGTTTGGTTTTTGGGCACTGAGAGAGGAGTGAGAGCAAAGAAAGGGGCGAGAGCAGAGCGAGATTAACGCAGAGGAGGAAAGACAGGTTTAGAATACCCATACTAGGAGAGAGAGATGCATGTGTCAGCGGGAGAGAATGGATGAGACAGAGAGAGTTTTGTTTTATAAAAAAAATTAAAAGTAATGGAGAAATTTAAATCTCACATTCAGATTTGGATCATAACCGATGGTGATGAGTTAGGGTCCTATACTAGGTGTATAGGTATGGGAGGGTTCTATAAAATCATTATTTTTAAAAAAATATTATAAAAAATAATTATGTGGTCAAATCAACCATTTTTTATACAAAATTATTCTTTTAAAAACTAATTTCACTCAAGAATATTAACCCTCTTGAATATTTTTGCCTAATAAAATGGTCAAAATGCTCTTGTTGAAATCTTGAACAACCATGAAGTATTTTGGTAGTTTTTGCCACTTCAAGTGGCCCAAGCCAAACTCTATAATTACCTCTATTAGTTCTGAATAACCCGAGTCATGTTTTTTTTGTAAAAGCTATTGGGCAAATAATAAAAGCTATTGGGCAAATAGGAATCTTTCCAAGAATAAAGATTTGTGTTGAGGCATCTTAGAGCGAGTGATTTCTTCATATCTGAAGGAATTTATATGATCTATACCCAAAGCTTGTTGAAAAATGTATTTTTGGTGTTGGAATTTTAATGATGACATGAAAATCTAATTCACATATTATAAAATTTTAAACTCAAAACATAGTACAGATGGAGCAAATTTACAAATACATGAAGATCTTTAGAATAGAAGGTTTAGATATTAGCATTACAAGTAGTACTATTTTTGAGATTTTAAAATCTTTTTTTTTTTTTCTCACATTCGTCCATCTTGAAGTCGAGATGGTCAATTAGAGGGTTTTTCAACATTAAAACAACTTTATTCGATAGATTTTTTAGACGTATTTTTCTTCTACGGTACAAGGTTGCAACCTTATACAAAAATTTTCCTTCTGCACGAGTATATTTATCTAAATGGATTCTCCATCGCTTTAGGGAAATTATATTCTACACCTCATATTTTTATCTAATATATATGTAAACTTAAATTTTTAAAAATAAAAACTATGCGGTAAACATTTCAATTTCCTCAGCATTCCCCCCCCCCCCCTCCCTTCCGTCTCTCTCTCGGTTCCCCATACTAAATCCTTTTTCACAATTAGGTCATACTTCATTAAATGACATTCTCTTACCCTTAATTAAATAGACTGGATACAGTAGATAATGACTTAAATGTCTATAAACAATCACGAATAAGATGCACTGTGATTCACATTTCTATTACTGTAAGTCTGCGATTATGAAGATACAAAATTGCATAAAAGAATTATTTTTCAAAAAATCCTTTGAAGCCATTGAAGTTAATAATCCTTAACATTGTGAAATTGTGTGTATTTTTGTGTATATATTTTTTATATAATTTGCTGGGTAGGATGATCTTTCCTTTGTCATGTAGATTGCATTAGGATATTTTTATTTTATTTTTTTTATATCACTTATTTGTATATATTTGGCAACCACCTTTGTATACATATAAGGGATTTTCTTCTGCATGTTGAATGCAAAAAAATAGAGATTTTTCATATGGTATTAAAGCGACGTCTATAATTCTATCTCAGTTGTCTCTGAATTTGTACCTTTTGAAACCAACACACCCTCAAAACTGCTCACTAAAACCATCCATTGAAACAACTCTTTGCAATCGACCATCCTTGAAAACCATTGTCCTCCACTCTACCCCACAAAAGAATGAAAAAGCTGTATATAAAATATATACAATTCACATTTCCCCTCAAACTCGTAATAGTCGAAAATATGCACTTGAGAGTTTGAAAATAAAGCTTGGAAAACAAAGAGCATTATGGGACTTCGTAACAGTTTAGATGGATGATCACCACATGATGGTGAAGCCAAGGTTGTGTAGTTAATTTGTTATTTTGTAAACAATAAAGTTACGAAAGATTGTCAAAAAAAAAAGAAGCAGTTTAGATGGATGGCTTGAAGGATGAACTCGAATGGACCACCAAATCCAATGCTCTCTAACTTAATTGATAAATTCATGATCATTATGACTTGATGGGACACGCGTGAAAACCATGTACCAAAAGAATGACTAAACATATACTTAGGTTGGTCTAATGGTAGCCTTGTTAACTTGGTTATGAGCAAATTAGATCGGTTTTTGGCTTCTGATGATTGGGCGCATCCCTTTCCGCTTGTTCAGATTTATGTATGCCTAAGCTATCCTCTGACCATGTTCCTTTATATTTACGGTCTTTGCAAAAAACTTTCTGGTCATATGCCTTTTCGGTTGGATGCAAGTTGCCTACTTGAATTAGATGCAGTGCAACTTATCAAAGATACATGGCTGAATACTATTGTTTACGGTTACCATGGTTATAGAGTGCCCAAAAAGCTGATCTTATTTAAATGTTGATCTCTTGGAAGAAAGCTCATCTCTTGTTTATGGTAATCTCTTGGAAGAAATTTAATCTCTTGTTTATGGTAATCTGTTGGAAGAAAGCTAACTCTTGTTTATGGTAGTCTCTTGGAAGAAAGCTAATCTCTTGTTTATGGCAATCTCTCGGAAGAAAGCTATAATCTCTTGTTTATGGTAATCTCTTGGAAGAAAGCTAATAGATTTTATTTAAAAGCTAATTTAGATGAAGTTATATCTATTTTTAAGCTTTTAGAGGACGATATACATAATGCCGCATTTTTGTTAAAAGCAGTGGTTTAAAAAACGGATCGGTGCCCCAGATCGGGAACCCCAAAAACCCATCCGGATAGGATAATCGTTGATTCGGATCAGGAATCGGCTGACTCGGTCGGATTAAGCCTTAAAAAAAATCCACAAAAATTTAAGAAATTAATTATAAATGTTGTTTTTTAAGAATCCACTAAGAAATGGGGGTACTACATTATTAACTTTCATTTTTTTTATTAATATGCGAATGTTGAGATGTTCTTTCCCTGTATGAACTTATGTTTACCATTAAATTTACACAAAAGAAAAATTATAGAATTATCTTAGATGAATTATATAATCATACATGGACTACAAGAAAAAATGGATTAAATCGATGAAAAAATGGCCACCAAAAGCTTAAATCAACGGAAAACCCTAATCTAAGACCCCAAATTATTACAACCTAACTAATTATAATCCAAAATTATTACAACCTAACTAACTATAATATTATATATTGAATTTGAAATTGTTGGTCTATAATTTATAGTTTATTTTATTATACTAATAATGACAAATCCATAATATCTTATAATATCATCTAATTTAAAATGTATTATTGACAACTGTAATTTTTTCCTTTTTTTATCAGATATAATTTAATTACCACCACCTAGTCGACTCGTCATTTTTAAAATCCCTGATTATAACTATAAATTATAATATAGTATTATAAAATAAAATCAAAATAATTTAAAAATATTAGAAAAAACTTTCATATAATTTTAAAATAATTTAGTGCATATAAAAATAATTATATTGACATAAATTTAACATAATTATATATATGTTATTCACATAAACAAACAACAATTTCATATAAATATGTTAATTTTTGTAAATTATTATATAGCATTTTATTTTTGTAATTATATGTACTAAAAGATTATTTGTACTTTATATTTGCATATCATAAAAAAGAACTAAATATATAATTAATCTTAAAAAGGATTAAATCTTAAAAATAAATAAATATAATTAATCTAAAAAAGAATTATAGACTATTTTATTTGATAGATGTCATTGTATAAGATAGAGATCTATTTATAAACTATTTAATTTATGCACCATTATACATATGAGAGAGAGATCTATTTATAAAGTATGTAATGTACTTTAGGGTGTGGTTTCTATAATGTTGCAATCTTAAATAATCCAAATAAGGTTCACCTCCAAATTTTATCATAATATGTAATTTTTTTGTAAACAATTCTTAGGATTATCTGAAGATCTATTTTCATATTTAATTATAAAATTTTAAACTCCAAAATGGTTAAAATCAAGTAGATCTATAAACATATGAAAATCTTGAAAATGGACGGTCTAGATAATGTGTTGCGTGAGGCACTATTTATGGGACTCAAACTAATTTTTTTTCCTCATATTCCTACATCTTGATGTCGAGGCGATCAATTAGAGGGTTTTTCAACATTAAAACAATCCTTTTTTATGATTTTTAAGGTGCCTATGTAATTCTACATTTAAAGGTTGCAACCTTATATAAACTTTTTCCTTTACTTTATAATATGTAATTTATTTTATACATATAAAGTATGCAATTTACTTCATACATTATACATATGAGAGAGAGAGAGAGAGAGAGTTATTTATAAAATATGTAATTTACTTTATACATATACACCATTATATACCATTATACATATGAGAGAGATAGCTATTTATAAAATTCGTACGCATATTGTTAGATGGGAAGTATCCCACATCGAACTTTTGAAGAAGATTTACATGGTATAAATTGTGTATGGTTGCTGCTTATTAGATGTGTGCAACCCATAATATGTGTGTTATATGGTCCCTGTGGAACACGGTTGATATTGTATGCCCCCCGAATGTTTAAAAAATTCCAAATGAATTTCAAAAGCTTTTGAAATTCTGTGGAACACTATTTGATGGAAATTATCCTGCATCGAACATTTGAAGAAGATTTACATGGTATAAATTGTGTGTCGTTGCTACCCATTAATGCGAGTGCAAGACATTTGAAGAAGATTTACATGGTATAAATTGTGTGTGGTTGCTACCCATTAATGCGAGTGCCAGACATTTGAAGAAGATATTTACATAGTATAAATTGTGTGTGGTTGCTACCCATTAATGGGAGTGCCAGACATTTGAAGAAGATTTACATGGTATAAATTGTGTGTGGTTGCTACCCATTAATGCGAGGGCGCTGGCAGGTGCGTGAAGTGTGCAACTCATGTCGGTAGTGACATTGTATGCCCTTGACATTTTCAAAAATTCAAAAATTACCCTTACCGTTTGAAATCACTTGTTACTGTAGCGACTCACCCATGTTACTGTGGAGACTCTGCCGAGTTATCGCTACAAATTGCCTATTTACCTCTAGACATGACTGATTTGCCCGAGTTATCGTTACACATTGCCTCACTACAAATTGCATGTTCGCCTCTACCTCTAGACATGCCCGATTTGCCCGTGTTATTGTAGCTACTCCGTCGAGTTATCGCTACAAATTGCCTGTTCGCCTCTAGACATGCCCGATTTGCCCGTGTTACTGTAGCGACACTGCGAGGCGACTCCTCCAAGTTATCTCTACAAATCTCCTACAAATCGCTTGTTCGCCTTTAGACACGCCGGATTTTCTGTTATAATTGAGAATCGTCATCGGCACTTCTTATTACAATCGAGAATTGGCATGGGATTACCGATTCCCAGGTCGAATCCGACCGGTTCCATGTCGAATCAGCGATTTTTAAACCACTGATCAGAAGAGAATTTTTCAATAAATATAGGTTAATAATAGTTGAAGGAATGTGATTTGAATACCGGTTTCTTTCATGCCAATGTCAATTCTAGGAAGCGTTAGAATAATATCTCTGGTATATCTTTTGGAATGGTGGAGGAGGAGGATAGTTCGCTTTGGGCTGATGAATTTGTTAAGCCTTTTGATAAGGCTTTTGTCAGTGAATGTATTACGGGAGTTTTGTTCCCGGGTGTGCCCTTTAAAGCTTATCCGATTTGAAATCGTAGAATGTGGAAGCACCTATGACTATGGATAAGATGAAATGAGCTGTCTTCTCTTTAGCTGAGGATAAAGCACAGGGGTTTGATGGTTTTCCTATATTTTTTTTTCATAAATTTTGGGATGTGATGAAGGATGATATTTTTGATATGGTGCTTGAGCTTTTTTATCGTGGGGTTATTGATAAGAGTATCAATTAAACCTTCATAAGATTAATTCTAAAAAAGGATTCTATCTTTGGAATTACAAACTTGAGGCCTATTAGCTTGTTGACAAGTTTGTATAAGATTATTGCGAATTACGCTCTTTACGGTTAAAATGGGTCCTTCTTGATATTATTTCTAGCCCCAGTCAGCATTTATTAAAGGAAGAATAATTACTGACAATATTCTAATTGCACATGAATGTTTGCACTCTAGAGCTTTTGAGCTCTCAACCAGGTGTACTTTTGAAACTTGACATGGAAAATACTTATGACTTGATTGAATGGAACATTTTAGATGAGATTATGAGATGTATGAATTTTAGGAGTAAATGAAGAAGGTGGATTAGAGGCTGCTTGTCTATAACCTATTTCTCAGTTTTGGTGAATGGTAGCCCCAAAGGGTTCTTTAAATCCTCTAGGGGATTAAGACAATGGGACCATGTATCCTCTTTTCTTTTCACTCTAGTTACTGAAGATTTTAGTCTTATATTGAAAAATGTGGCACATAGGGTCAGTTCAATAGTTTTAAGGTGACTGAGGGTGGTCTGGTTATATCCCACTTACAGTATGCATATGATACTATTGTTTTTGTGATGATAATTTACAACAGATGCATGCTATATCTTTATTTTTAAGATGTGAAATATCTCTGGGTCTCAAAGTGAATATTGCAAAAACTGCATTAGTGGGTGTGGGTTGTGATGGGTCTGCTGTAGATCAATTGGCTTTAGCTATGGCGTGTTCGGTTGGAAATTTTTCAATCTGCTATCTTGGTATTCCTATTTCTGAATCTAAATAGAATAGAGCAATGTGAGATCCCATGTTATGGAAATCAAAATTTCTCTTTCCTGGTGGAAGAGTAACTTTGAATAAATCCAATTTATCTAATATGCCAGTTTTTTTTTTTCTTTTTCTTATATACGTCTGTTCACATTATTGAAGAAATTGAGAGCCTGATGTGGAATTTCTTATGGCGGTCATCAGATGATAATCGTAAATAACATTTGGTGGCTTGCGATAAGGTTTATACTCCCAACTCAGAAGATAGTTTGGGGATAAGAAAGATTAAATTGGTTAACCAAACTTTATTATATAAATGGTAATGGAGGTCAGTGGAAGGAGGTGAACATTTATGGAAAGAGGTACTTTGTGCTAAATATGGGATGGATAGTACAGGTTATATTGGAAGAGGTCGATGAGGGAGTGGACAATCACAAATGTGGAAAGGGATTTATGCCAATAAGGAGGTGGTAGTAAGGAATTTTATGTGGGAGATTGGTAGGGGTTCTTTGGTAGCTTTTGGAACCATAAATGGATTGATCCAAATATTCTTAAAGTAAAATATAAGGAGTTGTTTGAAAAAACAATACATCAATCTCTAAAGGTGAAAGATGCTTATATGTGGTCTTCGTCTAGGCTCACTTGGGATATTCAAATTTTTTCTAATAGTGCCAGACTCTATGCTCACCCAATTTTCCTCTTTATTGGCTGATTTATCTTCGGTCTATATTTCACTCAATCATGATGATGAGGTTGTTTGGGAGTTATCTCGACATATATGTTGCTTTTCCATTACATATTTAGATGGGAGCAACCAATTCCAAATTCTATTTGGAAGTGGCGGGTCCCACACAAAGTTCAATTCTTTTTATGGACTTTGTCATAAAATAATGCGTGGACGATAGATAATTTGAGAAAGAGAGGCACAATTAAAAGAGGATGGGGAGACTGGAGATCATATGTTTCTACATTGTAGTATTACTCTGTCTTTATGGATGTGGGCTTTATCTTTAATTGGTTTCTTGCTGCCACTCCCTGATCTACATACTCACATCATAAACCATCTTGATCTTCCTTTGATCCCAAAATTAGGTGTGGTGATTTGGTAGACGTTGAGAGCATCGATTTTATGGGAAGTATGGCTTGAGAGGAATAGACTGATTTTTTATGGAAGAGGTCTAGAGCTTGCCAATATTAAGGAGAATATTATCTATAATGTTTGGTTTTGGCTATCCAATTCAAAAGAAGGTTTTGGTATATCTTTGATTGATATATGCCTTAATTTGAGGAACCTTATACTTTAGCAGGTGCACCGATCCACTATACCTAGAGTTTGATATCCTCCATTAAATGGTAGTGTTAAACGAAATTTTGATGAGAGCTCTTATGGGAATCTAGGTCCAGCAGGTTTTGATGATGCTGTGTGACCCATCGGGTTGGACTTGTTGTTCTTTTATGACCCGTGTGGGTCAGTTACAGCCAATGAAGATGAGATAATGACAGTTCTGTAGGGGATAAAATTATTAAGGGTGCATTTTCCGACTGTGGGCTGGGAGGAAGAAGGGGATTATGTAAATGTCATCAATTGGTATTCTAAAATTTATAGGCCACCATGGAGATTGAGGAAGTTTTAATTGGTGGTTGCTTTCAAACATGTGTATAGGCAGGCTAATGAGAGAGCATATTTTCTTCCTAAGGAAGGGGTGCAAGTTGATTCTACTTTTGTCTCTCCTTTGCCATTGTAACCATCTTGTTATTCTCCGTTGATTAATAAAATTCCGTGCTCTTATAAAAAAAAAAAAAAAAACTATGGTTGAAGGATTTATTAGATGTCCATGTTCAATCTCTACTAGAAAATTCTAAAAAAAAAAAAAATCCAATTTATTATTTTTGACGTAAAGGTACCACAAACTCTAAAAGTTTAATGTTTTAAATTAACTTTGATGCGATATTAATTATTTGAGAGCTTCTCTTAAGGCATGGATGATAAATAATTTTATATAGGGCTGTCTTATCTAAAATTAATTTAAGTAATATTATTTTATTCAATATTTGGTGCTCTTGCATTATGCAATACTACTAATTTAATATTTAGATTTTTTTTTCTTTTTTTTTCCTTTTTTTTTTTTGTGATTTCTAAGTTAGGAAAAAGTTTATATAGAGCCGAGGCTCTAAACAATCAAATGAGAGCCCAACCCAAAACTTTCACTAGAAGAGGTTGTTTTGATGCACAAATATCCTCAAATCGATCATCTCGACATCAAGATGTATAGACATGAGAAAAAAATGGATTTCAAGTTTTGAAAATAGTGTATTTTGTAACGCAGTTTGGACTGTCAATTTTCACTATTTTCAAGTTTTCATAGATCTGTCAATCTACACTATTTTGAAGATTTAAACTTTATAAATACTGATGAAAATATATTTTAAGGCTATCATAAATATTTTCGATATTGAAACAATATTTCTCAACATTATTTGAAGGTAGGCTCTAATTTGATTGTTTAGAGCCTAGGCTCTATACAAACTGTACCCTTGTAGTTATTTTAACTATTTTGGCCAAAATTATTAAATTAATCTTCAAAAAGGGAAAAATAATAAATAAGTAGATAAGAGCCCCATATTTACAAGCATAAGTGGTAATGGAGATCATAACTATACAAAATCAAAAAAAATTGAGTAAGAGATATCCGCTTCATTTTGACTATGAAATAGATGTAATCGTCAACAAGCACTTGAGCATGAAACTGATTCTCAATATTTATATATTTTTAATGAATAATTAAAATCTATAAATGAAATGTCCAAATTTTTTTTGAAAATATAAAAAACTTTATTTTTAAGAAATTTCAATGATTTTTTTTTTCAAAAATTTTGAGGCTAAACTTGTCTATTCAACCGATTCTCCGATCCAAATCGTCAATCCATTGATCTGAACCAATTTTTGGGGTGGCCGATCCATGTTACCGATCCATTTTTTTAAAAGAATTCAACTAAGATCTTTTCTTGGGGATACCATAAAGAACTTATCCAGCAAGGACAGGTTGGATGGATTTGAAAATCAAGAAAAAAATTATTTTTTTAAATTTTTTCAATTTTTAAATTTTTTTTTGATTGTGCAGCGGTAGGAATTGAACTCTAGGTGTAGCTTTGTGGCACCTGAGCTCCTTCAACCCAAAACACCCAGGCCTAAAAGCCGTTCCTAAATCAAGGAGACATTTATTTGCCCTTGCAAGCAACCCAACTTCTATAGACTTGAAAACAATGGAGCTGATTGGCTTTTAGTCCACCTACAAGAAATGAACAATTATCCGTAGCGATTAATTACAATTATACAGTATATGGTAATTTATATGTGAATGCATGTACTATGCTCCCCTGGGAGCACATCTACTCCCATGGTCAGAAGTACTACTTGGGAGGATTTTGTCAATATGAAATTTTGGGAATCACATAAGATTATGAGCATGCAGATGAGCTGGCCCGGAACGCATCATGAAATGGCCACCAAGGTATAAATGTATATTTAAGAAGGGGACTGGGGTCACTACATTGTGGTCTCGATTCCTAACATTAACACCAACCCACTAACATTCTAACAAATATCACTCCTAATCTATTAAAAAAATAGATAGAGCCTGTCATCGCCGCTGAATTACCTAAAAAAAATAGACACAAAAGGGACATGAAACATATGCCGGTCCTCCCTAGCTCGGGTCCAAATATCGAATGTGAGTACGATGCTTAGTCTAAAAATCGCATTTAACACACCGGACTCATCTATAAGTAAATAGAAAGTAAGATTAGTCTCTCACAAGTAATATCATAGCAAAGCTTCGGTATTGTCAAAATTATATATCGTCACAAGCATATTTAGTAAAACAAAATGTACAAGAGAACTCATATCCATTCATGCAAGTGAAATAACGAACCTGTATTTATATATTTTAATCCAAAAAAAGGGAACAAAAAAAAGTTAAAATAGAGCCTAGACCTTATGAAAAATAAATAAAAACAAAATGTACAAGAGAACTCATATCCATTCATGCAAGTGAAATAACGAACCTGTAATTATATATTTTAATCCAAAAAAAGGAAAAAAAAAGAGGGTTAAAATATAGCCTAGGCCTTAGGAAAAAAAATAAAGCCACATTACAAATCTCACTACGAACTGTCGGAAGACCTTCAAGTTCATCATCTTGAGGTTTGAGAGAAAGTTAAGGTATTCTTATGGGTCTTATTTTAAGGGAAGTCACTGACTGTCGACAAACTGATGAGTACAGAAAGAATTATGACCAACATTTGCAATAGTTGTAAGGAGACTAATGAGAATGGTGACCGTCTATTCCTACACTACCTGTTTTTTTATGATGTTAGGCGTTGGTTCTTCAATAAAGTTGGTATCATTGGGTTGATGTCTCGAAGCTATATTCAAAACATTGATCAGATGTCTGTAGATGGGCTGCCTACTGTTGGGAACTTAATTTTTCACATTGGGAGGGTGGCTGTTTTATGAGAGATGTGGCTAGAGAAAAATAGGAGGATTTTTTAGGACAGCTATGGAAGGAGATATGCTTAAAAGAAGGATAGAAAATACCATTTGGAATTGGTGTGCAATAACAAAGGAAGGTTTTGGAATACATAAGGTTGATATGGTAGTGAATATTAAGAATCTCATGGTGCAAAAAGTGGTGAAGAGAAGGAATATAGGGAGATGGATAGCTCCTGGGATGGGTTCTATTTAGATGAATTGTGATGGTAGCTCTTTTGAGAATCCGGGACCAGCTGGTGTGAGATGAATAGTAAAGGACTATAGAAGTGCTTGCCTCTTTTGTTTTGCAGGTCCAAGACAACTAATGAGGCAGAGTTGCAAGTAGTTTTATAAGGTTTGAAAAAACTATCTGATAGGGGTATCCAAGATCCTTGTCAGATCGAGTGTGACTTTTTTAATGTGTTTAACTGGTGCACTCACAAGTTTAGGGTGCCGTGGAAGCTTAGATCGGTACGGATGGAGATTATAGAAATGATTCATAACTTAAGTATATCTTTCAATTATGTTTATAGGGAGGGCAACGAGTTAGTAGATTCATTGGCAAGGAGAGGCGTTTCTTTGCAAGCCTTAGTTATCTCTGATGTTGTAATTGTTTGACTTCCTTGTAATCCCTTTTGATTAATAAAAGAGAAATTATCGTATAGGACCCTTTCCCACCCATGTGTATGAAACTCTAAAGGATTACCATTAAATTTGACACAGATATATATAAAAGTCAAGTCCTACGCACAATAGATAACTTTTTTAGAGATCCGTGTCAACTTTATGGTGATCCTTTGGGATTCTACAAACATTGATGGGAGAGGGTCCTATAAGATCATTACTCTTAATAAAATTATATAATATTGTCAAAAAAAAAAGAAAAAAATATTTTTGATGGTAGAAAAAAAAAAAAAAAATTTCCAATATTAAAAATAATATATATTGTAACATATTATCTAGTGTACACGTTTCGTGTATGCTATGCTATGTACTTCCACCTCGCTTCCTCTATAAGAATGGTGGAGAACTTTTCTACTACTGAAATGTGTCGCAGTAAGAGGTGACTATGGCTCATCTCGGCCATTGGTTTCTGAGGATGATGAATGCCTCTCATAGCACGAACTACACGTGTGCGGTATAATTTTCCGTTGATAATTTGGGCCTCGGAGTTGTGAGGGCAGCGGCAATCCAAATGCTACAGCATATTTTTTTTGCAACAGATGGGTAATTGTACTTCTTTTCTTTTTATGAAATTCAAGTAATTGATTTTACCATTTTTTCTTAAATAATAACAAAATTTAGTAACTCCATTGGGCATTTAATTATTCACCATCGTACCTGTGCTATTTTCTTTAATTTTGATTTTTGAATGGCCCATCATTCTTTATGTTATTATTTTTGGAGCATATAAATGCTTATATTTATTGTTTTTTATTTGAAAAATTGTTTTATGCAGGCTAGACCGCATTTCTACATGTGCTTTCTAGAAAGTGTAAAGCATGCATCTTAAAGATTGATGCAAGTAGGTGCTACATCTAATAACAATAGAAACTAACGGTTCAAATGTTTTCTTACCGAAATTATTATTTTTAGGTTTTAAAATTTATTTATTTAATCATATTCATTATCTCCATGTTAGAGACTATATGTCCTTAAAAATTAAGTCTTAAAATCCATCTCAAAAATAGATTTATTAAGATGCCCACATTTCTACATATGCGGGCTTGGCCGCAAAGAAACTGGGTCCATCCTTGAATAATCTCGTAATTTCAAAATGGATACAATTATTTTAGGGAACTGTATACTAAGAGACCATTTACTTTTAGTACAAGGAGGTCACAATTATTCTTAGTCCGTATATATAATATTTAATGGATTTAAGTGTGTAACAACATTCAAGAAATTTTGTTTTGGATATTGTACCTAATCAATGATGCATTCTTAACCATTCAATTTCATATTTAACTGTCAATAGTAGTTGTGACCTCTTTGTATCAAAAGTAAATGGTCTCATTGTATACATTTCCTTATTTTAGATGGTCAAAGCCAGATTCAAGTGTTCAAAAACATAAAATCTAAATTTTTTAGAGATTAGATGTAAATATTTATAAACCTAGAATTCAAATTTTCCTTGAAAATACTCATTTAATGACCGGTTCCATAATGAGGAATTAAATGCAGGGTGCTCCAACACGTGCGTACCAATATAACGTGGACATCTTAGAGATGAGGAAAGGTTTAATAGCTTGGGAAATTCTTAAGTGAGGGACTAACTATTCACTTCAATAAATAAGGGATTATAGAACTATATCTGATATGTAAATTGTACCCAAGGTCCCAACTATTAGAACTGGAATACACCGGCCAGTCCATCTTGGAGGACCCTCAACAGAGGCAACACTATAAAACGTTTATATAAGGTGTCACTTTTGTACCGTAGAAGTGAAGCACATCTCAAAAGCCCACCAAATTACCATTCTAAACCTCTAATTGATCATCTTTGGGATATAAGAAAACAAAATTAATTTTAAATATTGAAAATAGTGCATATTGCAGTGGATTATTTGGACCGTCAAATTTTTAGATTTTCAAGCATTTATAGACCACCACTTTTAAAGCTTTAAATTGCACAAATAGGGAGGAAAACAATTCTCTAGGCCATCACAAAGTTTTCCAGCACCAAACTTGTGTAATTTAGAGGCACACATTACTTGTTGTTTAACATTGGCGCCTTATACAAACCACACGCCTTATATATAGTTTAAAAATTTTAAGACATATTTTTACAACTTAATCATTGACGAATTGAAATGATTGAATCATATATCAACATTAATATTTGCAGCAAAGGGCAGTGCTATTGGAACCGAGGTGGCCAGTCCAACTAGTTCGACATTAACAAATCTCAAACCGATTAGGTCCATGGAACATTGGGTATTATATAGGGAAAATATCTCCATATCTCTTATTATTAAGGTTTCATTTCTTGATGATACACACAAAGTTTCAAAAGATATCTTTTAATCCCCTTACCACTTTAAACCTACTTTTTAACCTAAACAAATGTGAGCAAGATATGTTTTTCCTAAACCTACTTTTTTTCTCTCTTCACTTATATATCTCAAACTTTTTTCTTTCTCTCTCTTCTTGCATCTCGCACTCTCTCTCTCTCCTCGCATGTTCTCCAACACCTCTCTCTCTCTCTCTTCCCATGTTTCTCCAAACACCCATCTCTCTCCTCTTGGTAACCTCTCACCTAAGCCTTTCTCTCTTTACAAGTTTGTGAGGAAGGCTTTTAGAAAAGACATATCTTTTTAAATTTTTTTGGCTAAAAAACGAGGTTTAAATTAGCTCATAGGATTAGAAAAAATAAAATAGACAATTTTTATGCTCCAAGATATCTTTTAAAACCTAGGGGTCTATTGTAAAATGAAACCTAAAAATAAAAAGTAAAAAGATATTTTCCCTATTATATATGTAGATGCTGGCCCAACCGTTAATAGAACAAAAAACAAGAGGAAGAAGCAATACTCCATAGTCTCCCGAAATAAAGGGCATCAGAGAGGACGAAGAAGAAAAGAAATACTCCATAGTCTCCTGAAATATAGGGCATCAGAGAGGTCTGCCACCACATTCCTAATGTAAGGCACAACTTGGTTGGAGCATAAAAGCTACCTATGTCCCTTGTTTATAAGAAAAGAAAATAGATGATCACATCTAAATCTGGTTAGAGAGAGGGGGGGGGGGTTACCATCTATGAGTTAACCTTATGTGAACTTGGTAAACAAAAATAAAAACAAAAGAGAACCACAAACCAATAAGAGAAAATTTTGAAATGAAGCAATCCCCTAGACTAGCTTTGCCCAGTTATACAGGATCCTAGACCATCTTCACATGAAAGGGTGTAAATCCACTAGGCCTTAAATGTTTCAAAATTGATGAAGCCCTAAGCTCATCATTTCCTTAAAAATCAAGAAGAAAAATGTAATCTTCAAAGTCAACCTAGGACCAATTGTGTTTTATTCTATATGGAAATGTTTTGATAGGGCATTAAGATAATAAGTAAGGCCTCGCCTCACCGTAAATCACAGTTTTGATGTCGAAAAACCTTCAAGTCGATCATCTTGGCCATGACCATTATAATTGGAGAAAAAATGTGGTAGCCCTAAAAATAGTGTATATTGTAGCACATTATCTCCAACATATCATCTTAAAAGTAAGTATTTATATTCTCACCAGATCTGTACCATTTTTTGAATTTCAAATTACATAGTTTCCATTGCCCAAAGTGCCATCTTGAGGAGGATTCGAGGTGAGACTTGGCTTTGCTTTCATAAAACCTAGGCCATATAGAAACTACATCCATTGGTAATTGGATCTTGAATTACATAATTTAGTGGAAGAGAACTTCACTTGCAACATTAGCATGGATAGTTCCAGCCCTAAACTTTTTGTTTGTCATAGTTTTACTTCAAAATTTGTTATCATTTTAAATCATCATCATCATAGCTTTATCCCAATTTATTGGGGTTAGCTACACGAATTGTGGTCCGCCTTTCTGATTTATTAGAGGTTATACCCTCAGTGAGGCCATAAGTCTTCATATCTTTTTGGATTACTTCCAACCACGTCTTTTGGGCCTACGCCTTGCTATTTTCAATCCTTTTATTTGAACTAACTCCTACTTCCTAACATGTGTTGTACTTAGCCTGCGCCACACATGTCTCACCCACCTAAGTCTGTTCTCTCTCTCATCTTATTGTCTATTAGTATCATACCTAAATTCTCCCAAATGGATTCACTTCAAATAAAAGTGAGAAAAAAATTAAACATTTCTAATAA
>NW_006499436.1:7956469-7991857 GCF_000471905.2 Amborella trichopoda
AGAGAGAGAGAGAGAGGTGTGCGAGTAATGAGGCCTAAAAGCCACAGGACCAGTAGAGTCAATGGAGCCATTGGTGAAGGACACCTTTATGAGTACTTATATTAACATAATGTTCAAAATATGAACAAACAAAGATGTTGGACCTGGCTTGAAATAAGTTATTATAGAGAAACATCAGAGCTGATTGCAACGAGTCTCATGATTTGGAGAGATCCACACTGACACTCACATCATTTATCTTATAATATACAGTCATCATCATCGTCGTCACCATCATCATCATCTCCTGCCTGGTTCATCAACCAGTATCCCTTGCACAGCCAGAGATGGTAGTGCACGATCGACTATAAGGATTAGGAGGTCCGGTGCCACCACAATTGTAGTAAGAAACTCCAGCTTTTGAGCATGGAACTGAGTCCTTCTTGAGTGCTCTATAGCTTATGTATTTATTTTCTGCATCAGCCAAAATCCTCCTAATGGACTCATCTACTTCACATTCTCCCATAATTAATCCTTTACACCCGAAGCCCCATCCATTCATTCTCTCACTACCCCAATTGCTAGCCCATGAGCAACACCACAACCCTAACATAAGCAACATTGCTAGGCATGAGCCCCTTCTCATGGTCTCTACTGGAATCTCAGAACTGTATGCAATGAATACGGTGGTGTTGTAGAACTTGTGAATGGATAGAACATAGTGGGTTTTATGCTTTTCAAGAGTGGGCCTCTTGGCTTTATTGTTTTCTTCTGGTTAATAACAGGTAGTGGGACTAGGAGACGGCAATGCACCAAGTCTCAACTACCCCACCACCATGGCCGTTGCTTCACAGCCAAACACGGTGAGTGGGAGTTGGGTTCTTTCATGGGGTTAGGAGATTGCTTGTGAGGGGAGTAACAGTCACAATCACACCATTAGGGGAAAAAAGAAGACCTTTGTATGCATGTACAAGGCACTTTCTATTCTTTAACTGGTTTTCCTACAAAAATTCTGCACAGCATCACCCACAAGGCATTTCTCTTGGGCTTCTGTGGGACTCCGGTTTTCTTCCATTGGGTTCAAAACTTCAAATAATTAAGAAGAAAGACCCAAGTTGGAAAGTTTGTCAGCTTTTCGGACTCAAACAATTGACATATTCATTGTTTTACCAAATGAAAAGAATGGTAGGTTCCAGATTGGGACTGAAGTACTAAATATTTTAAAGCTGTATATCAGCTGATAGTGGACAAAAACTAGGAACTTCAACCACTCACCTTCTTTTTGGCCATAATGTGGCCATGAACATGCAACAAAAAGAGTGAGGGAGAAGTTCATTTCCATGCACTTTTTAAGACCAAAATTCCAAAATTCATGTAGCCAACCTCAAATAGTTGGGAAAAAACTTTAATACTAATGATGAACTAATGTTCGAGAAATCTGGCTACCTGGAGTAAGAATCATGTGATTCGGATCAGACTTGGTTGGTCACCAGTTCCGGAATGGGCTGAAGCTGTGAACTAGCCCGAGTTGCTCTAAACATCTGTGTCCAAATTCAGGAATCACGCAATTTCCCTTTTTAGTAATTGAGCCCTCGCTTTACCTTTTCCCGTCTTTTCTACATCCAACCTGCCATTTTCACAGTTTTTCCCTTTCTTTTGACCGATTATATCTCAAAAAGAAGTTTTTCATTGATGTACAAGACCTATTTAGTTTGTTTGTTTTAATTGAGACCCGAGCTTGATCAAATCAATGTTTTCTTGTTGGTTCGATTTTGAACTTGGAGCTCTTAATTTTGGGGTTTTTCTCCAATTTTCTTGGATCTCTTGGATATAATATTATGATCTTGCAGAAGTTTTACCTGATTTATATTAGTAAAGTGGTCTTTTGGAGTAAAATCAGTTAATTTTCTTTGAACAAGATCAAAGTCTTAAATTAAGATTCTATTCAGGTCTTTTATGGGAATCTTTGGAACCTATTTAATCACTGAACAGGATTCATGACTCTCACTGGCAAAGGCTTGGGTTCTTTCTAAAAAATATATATAGTTTTTTATGTTTTTTTTATTATTTTCTTTACATGTAATTTCTTTTCTGGTTTCTTTAGCAAATTAGATGTATTCTGGTGGCATTTGACAAAATTTGTAGTTTTTCCGCACTTTTTTGACATCGGAATTTTTGAAAATTTCATCAATGATTCAAAATGCATATTAAATGTTACAGCATTTCCAGAAGTGAAAATAATATTCTTTTTTTCACGTTTTTATGGGTCATTTTCAGCTAGATCGCTCCGAATCCGGTGATCAATATTGAAATCGGCTATTTAACTTGCATTTGGTGGGCACCGAGTTCTCGTTTTTTGAACACTAATTCTAATCACATCCACATTTTTGCTTCAAAAAATAGTATACAAGGCAACTTATCAACCATAGATGCATTATATATTAAACAACCCTACTTAAGCTCAATTAAAAGATTGACAAAGGCAGGTTAAAAGAGTCCTAATTGTTATGCCTAATGTTATTTCGCTCTCTATCTCAATTTTAGTTGTTCAAATCTCATTCATGCTATTTACCTTTAAACCTAAGCAAGAATTTCAAGGACAGGGACCGACAAAATATTTAATGACAATTTAGCTCAAGTAGTATTAGTAATACATATTTAGCACATGGTGGGGACAAAACGGAGTGTGGATTTCATCATGGTTGAAGGTGCTTGTACACGTCTAAAGCTTTGCTTTATTTGGGGGGGGGGGGGGGGGGGGGTGGAAACCAGCTCTCTCTCTCTCTCTGCCAGTTCAGTGGTATATATATGTATGAGGGAATAATACTCATGAAAAGAATGGGGTTTTTTTGGGTATTCCAGTCGGATGTATGAGGGAATAATACGGTGGCAATGGGCTAGGCAGCCCGGTCGGCCAGGCACTAAAAACCTAGGGCTTGGGCTACAATATGTGGCCTGAGAGCTAGGGGGAACCGCCATAGGCTCAGCCTGGGCCTAGCCTAAGCCAAGGTCGCTATAGGGCTGACCTGGTTTGGCCTAACCCAATCCTCTTTTTTTTTTTAAGTTTTTTTTTTTTTTTTTTGACCATCCAGATGGGGAATAGAGCCGGGCACCCAAGGCCAGCCTATTGCTGGGCCTTATGCATTGCCACTTGATCATGCTTTTCCTCGCCCATGTCAATTCACATCCAAACCAAAGCACTCTTTGGATATTACTCAGGCAAGTCACTACAGCACTGGCCCCAGTACAGTCTTTTTCTTATTTTCCTCTGTTTGGCTCAAAGGGTGTGCACATTGAGCCTAAAGCTAGATTTTTTTGCCTGGTCTCTATATTAAATTCAAGAAGAAATAAGATTTGATAGATTTTTTAGATCGAAAATTTTGGCCAACTTTTTGCCCAATTTTGAACAATTGCGATTTATTTGCAATCGATGGACGATCTTCCCTAAAATTTAATCCTTATCCCAATTTTTATGTTCTTAATCTATCATAGGACTGATTTTCACCAAAAAATAAATTCAAAAAAAAAAAAAAGGATTTGAGAACTTTAGATTTATTAGTTGTGAGAGTTTTTCAAGAGCTAGGATCTCCTAGATCACCAGGACCGAAGACATCAATTCGCACCAAGCACAAAAATTGGGTGAATTTTATTTTTTCAATTTAAATTCATATATTTGATTAAGGAAAAGGTTTATATAACGATGACACCTTAAAATGTAGAATCAAGGCATCGCTAAAATCCTTCAAAAAATGTTATTTTGACGTTGGAAAACCATCTAATTAATGATGATCTTGACATTGAGACGTATAAATATAGAGAAAAAAAGAGATGTCAAGTCCTAAAAATAATACATCTTACAACACATTATTTGGACCGTTCATTTTCAAGATTTTCATCCGTTTATAGATCTACTTGATTTGAATTATTTTTGGAGTTTAAAATTTTATAATTACAAAAAAAATTGATTCTCACATCCAAGAATATTCGACACCAAAATTGATTCTCTTTGGCGCGGGTTGCTGAAAGAGCAAATGTCGAAGTTGAGTTTGAGTAAGCTAAGTTCAGGAGGTCACTAGAGATGCAAGGTTGGCGAGAGAACAACCGTAGGTCCTGCCAATTGAGAAGGAAGGCTGAGTGTGGGACTCCCTTTAAGCACTTGTGGTTGGTCACCTAGAAAATGACTAGAGATTTGATTGTATCGAACAACTTCCCCACTGAGGTCCTCTCACATGTATTCATAATCTTTTAGAATTTCTATGATTTTCTTTTTTTCTAATTTTCTTATATTTACCATGTTTTGGATTTTCGAGTTTCTTTTCAAGCGAATAACATTTTTGTCCTATTTCATTAAAAAAAAATAGTACGACTTTTTTAGATTTTTACTGATCTATTTTTGGGGATCTTCAAAAATATTCAAACTTTCTGAGACCGTTTCTGTTCCTCCCTTGGCAATTTTGTATGTGTTTTTTTTCCATATTTTTATTAATTTTCAATTTTGAGGGATTTTCAGAATTTTGTGAAATTTTATGAGGACGTTTTTGCTCCTTTCCTTGACTTGCGCAAGTCAAAGCCAAGTTGCCCAAGTCACTTGGCTTAGGTAGGTGCCAAGTATGTTGCCTCAACTTTAAGAACACTGCTCTGGTTTTACGGTGGGCATATAAATATGTTGCATTAAGGGAAAAGGGCTTTGGTAATCCCCAGGTCTGTTATGCCAGTCAGATTTTCCACTATTTTGAAGAACACTTCCTTGTTGGAATCTTTGCCTCCAAATCTCTTGTTCATCAGAATTTCAGGTGAAATTTATTTTGTGAAGGAAACATATTTGTTAACATAACATGTCAAGGTAATCCCCAGGTCTGTTATGCCAGTCAGATTTTCCACTATTTTGAAGAACACTTCCTTGTTGGAATCTTTGCCTCCAAATCTCTTGTTCATCAGAATTTCAGGTGAAATTTATTTTGTGAAGGAAACATATTTGTTAACATAACATGTCAAGGTCCAGATTCAAAATTTACCCCTCTTTGGGACCTTTCTTTTGAGGCATTCAAGCAAGAGATGATGCTATATGTTAACCCTAATCTCCAACCCTTCAGGCATAAGGAAATATCGGACTTTGAATGGGATATGGATTGAACATGAAGTTTGCAGAATACAGTTGCATGCTTTGATGGGTGAGGCTGGCAGAAATTTCTTATAGATGAAGCGGGATTCCTTTTCTCGTCTTAGAAGCTATGAAGGCATAGCCATGTAATGAGAATTTAGATAGTGCACGAGGCATTTTATATTCGTGTTATTATTTTACAAGAAGTCCTTGGGAAAACTCTACTCATAATTGTACTTTCCATCATGGTAAGTACAAAACTACAGAAAACATCGACATATGCCGAAATTATTTATGTTAATCTAATTTCCTAAATTGACCTGTGTTAAATTCAACAATTATTCTCAGTGATGTCGAATACTGTAACTGCAAGTGTATGGCTCTTCCTAGCCATCAGTTCTTAAGTTTTTGTACATGCAACCCCAATTTCTAGAGGAAGCCATTTAACCTATATAAAGCATCCTATTGAGGTTGTCATTGTGTCCCAGCCATGTGGAATCAATTTGTTTGCAGGTACGCAATGTTCCATGATACTTCACAAAGACTATGTATCAGAAAGCTTGAATTGTCCAGGCCAAGAAATTTGGGTTTCAGTCAATCAAAAGCTTGTGGCATCTCTCTAGGATTTCAGGGAGGTAGTTACATGGTACCACGCTGTTTAGCAGCATGAGGGATTTAACTTAGAATGCAAAAGTATAGATATGAAGAGAGGCATCTTCAAGGGATTTATGGATTAATAGGGTCATTATGGTCTACTTTCATAGACACTTGATGGCTCCAACCCACTCTTCCTCCCAGTCGTTCCTATCCCCTCTCTCCTGTTCATGCCCCCTAATTTCTGCTTTTGCATGCATCTCAGTTTGCCGACACCATGTAAAGCAAGATGAATACTAATCTTTTTATGTTATCTATAAAGAGAAAAACAAAACGCTTGACAACTACTGGGCTCATAATCATAAGAAGCAAACACATGGTAATATTGGTTTTGAAGGTCTCATGGACACATTTAATTTGTCATACTGTACATAGCTAGTTAATCTGTCATACCGTAACGTAGCTACTTTCAAAGGACTGCACCATGGGTTAGTCTAAACAGTGTCAGATGTCTGTTCTACATGTCCAATGAAAGTCGCATTGATTTTGTTGTGACATGGAGGGCACAATGCAATGATATAGGCATGATAAAGTACTGCACCATGGATTAGTCTAACAGTGTCCGATGTCTGTTCTGCATGTCAAATGAAAGTCGCATTGATTTTGTTGTGATATGGAGGGCACAACGCAATGATATAGGCATGATATGGTAAGTAATCATCATCTTTCCATCTAAATCTCCAACCACCCACCATTATCCAGCAAAATAACCCACCTTTCTCTCGCTAAAACCAGTCTCCAATGGCTTACAGTGAGAACTTTGCAGAGACAAGGAAGAATAACGCTCAAAAGGTCACCAAAAAAAGCCTGCTTCAATAATATTCTCTTGCTCCTTGAAGCCGAGACAGACAGACCAACAAAGGAGTCTCTCTCCAAAAAAGCTTGTTTCAATCATACTCTCTCCTTTAAGACAGCAAAGACGAACCAACACAGAAATTTCGTTCCACTGCTATCAAAACATTTCAACAAGAGGTCTCTTCCTCCCCTGAACTTGAGGTTGGATCAGTTGGGTTTTTTAAGAAGCCTATAATACAGAAAGCTCAGTTGCAAGGGTTTCTGGGTCTTCTTCATCGGACAAAACCTCCAAGATTTTGAGGGAGAAAACTTTTGAGAATTTGATGGGAAAATCCCTGAAAGCTTCAGCCTCATAATGGTGATTTTATGTAGAAAAGGGTTGTCAATAACTTTATCTGATGGCCCTGAAGGAGGGATTTATGGTGGTTTTGGAGGGAATGAAACAGGGGAGGACTCAAGATGTTCTATGGGATTTTTGTAGGGAGAAAACTCTGATGTTGTTATGGGAGAGAATGGCGGTCAAGGCTATAATGGTGTTTCGATGAACAATGGCAAGTAGAGCTTGGAGATTGGCGTTTGTGAAAGCAAAACCAAAGGCAAGGGTGAACCCTAGTCGTAGATCTGGGATGGGGCTTAGGATACTGCGAAGCTGGTGATCGCAGAAGCCCCTTCTTTTCAAGAACTTCTTTGAGACTCCTATAGAGAGAAGCTTATTAGAGGAGCTTCACACCATGAAAACCTTCTCTCTAACCTCCCCTTCTAACCATATCAGCCTTGAACCAAAAAGCATTTTACAAATTAATTAGTTATCAATAATATTACAGAGGAAAACACTTATTTTAAGGGATAAGAATATGACATCTCTCATGGGATTTATCCCATGAGAATAGTAGCAGCAATATGATGCCTCATGATCACACATGCCAACATCTCCCACTTGGCCATGGAGGCCAAACACTATAATTTAGAGGATTTAAAGGAACATTGAGAGCAAGAGAGAGAGAGAGAGATCTTTTCCTTCACTACTCCCCCCGAGATAAAAACGTGCCCAACAGAATACAGTTTAAGTTGTACTACTGACAAACTATTTTAAAAGATAAACCTTGTATGTAAAACCACCTACAAACTTGTCTCAGATAACTATACAAGGGACATTACCAAATAACAAATACAAACATATAATCAATCATTTTATAAGAACAGTGAATAATTAGTAATGACGGGTGCGTAAAAACAGGCACATAATATATACCTCAAGTTTGAGTAGTTACATTGCAAATAACAGAAGATATATGAGAATAAAATCAATGCATACATGTAAAAAACAAAATAACAGAATGTTATGATACTTCAATACATAAAATAATTTCAAATCTTGTGGTAGTAACGGTTATGCAGTTCCATGCACAACCAGTACTCTGTTTCAGTGCCCAAAGAATACCACATAAAAATGAAAGAAATGTGCCACAGAAATCGAGAAGATGACTATAAGCTCCCAGGTTAGTCATAGCAAGGATGTTGATGAATTTTTTGCATTCATTAATGCTAGAAACTGAAATTGCCAGTTTCAATGCCTCATCCTATCATATCAATTGTGAGACAACAAACACTTTGAGCAGGACTGCCTGCAACCTGAGTAGCAGGAGGGGACGTCTACATCATCTATAGATGTATCAATTGAGTTTATCATAACACATAAATCATGCTACTACACCCTCAGGAGTTGGATCTCCATGGGTAAGATACATTCGAAAAGACATAATCAGGTATTCCATGAGGATATACCAAAGGTTGTTACTTGTATTGGTAATCATTAATCATAGTTCATATGTGAAGACTCACAAGGCAAAGAATCCATACCATTGTCATATGACAAACCAATACAAGAAGGACAAGGAATAAAATAGAGCACAATGAACAGAAATAAAAATTGTCACCAGATTTCAATTGATCAAATTGTTACATGTTTCCACATTTGAATAACGTCCTGACCTACCCCAAAAAAGAATCATGGCAAAATGCACTAACAGCATTAAATTTACATCTTAATTGGAGGAACCTTGTAATGTACATTACTATTACACATTTTTTCGGATAAAGTACTTGGGTACTGATCATAGTTACCAGGAGCGCCCATGTAGGGGTCCACTTCCGCCCCAAAATCTCGATCCCGCGCTCAGAGTGACCGGATATCAATTCCAGGCGCTTCCTTGCTTATTCGGATCTCGTATCCATACCATTGTCATATGACAAACCAATACAAGAAGGACAAGGAATAAAATAGAGCACAATGAACAGAAATAAAAATTGTCACCAGATTTCAATTGATCAAATTGTTACATGTTCCATATTTGAATCACATGCTGACCTACCCCAAAAAAGAATCATGGCAACATGCACTGACAGCATTAAATTTACATCTTAATTGGAGGAACCTTGTAATGTACTTTACTATTACACGTTTTTTTGGATAAAGTACTTGGGTATTGTTCATAGTTACCAGGAGCGCCCATGTAGGGGTCCACTTCCACCCCAAAATCTCGATCCCGCGCTCAAAGTGACCAGATATCAATTTCTTAGCTCCTCGCTTATTCGGATCTCGTATCTGGAGTTATGGGAACTCAATTCCTATTATTTGGGAACAAGGTCCATAGCAGGCGGGATCCAGATCCACATGCTCAAGATCATGGCCCCAATATCACTCAGAACCACGACTCCATCATACTAAGAACCGAGTTTATTATAACATGGGAGTGAGATGCACCTATAAAAGTTCATTTTATTCATGTATAGTATTCGGTTTTCCTCAAATTTTCAATGACACACATTTTGCAATGACAATTGTGCCCAATTTTAAAGAAAGGCAACTAGAGTAGGGACAAGATTGGAAGGAGGTTCAAAAGTTAGCCGTGTTGCAATTTTATTGTGAAGTGAGGTCATGGTCAATACACTTCATTATGGTAAAAAGGATGTGTTACACAATCTGTTGATGTGTTGCACAATCGATTAATGGTGCATTTCTAACGAAATAAGGTAATATTATGTACAAGTCTCCGAATACAGTCGGAATGGGTTGCAAATTGTAAACTATAATTGTATTGTAATACTGAACTGATCATGTTGTGTCTGTGTACCATTGTTATGTGGATGTTTATCAGCTCGGATGAGATATGATAGGGTGACAGTGGGTGGATGCCCATTGGTTGTGGCAAGTATATTGTTCGTGTGTAAAGAAAATGAATCTAAATAATATTAAAGAACCTGCAGCCCCGAACACTAAGAAATCACACCATCTTAAATACTGAGTGACTTTTCTCGTCAATCTTCTAAATTTAATCACTTTAATCCTATAGGCAAAGAAAGGAAAAAAGAAAGACAAAATGCAACCATGTCTTCATATTCATGTTTGCGATCACATTCTGGGGTATTAGGGTTGATTAGAGCACAGCCTTGGTAGAAAAGATGCATGACCCATAGTACTTCACTCCTCTATCCATTTGCCCCGCTCTCTCACCCACTTCCTCTATCCACCCAAGAGCCCATTATTAACATACCAAGAAAATGGAATTCACTCCAAGTTTACAATGTACTTGAAATAGTGAACTTCAGAAATCCGATCTTAAAGAACGTCACAACGCGATCCCTTATTGTAGGGAACCCATTCCTGTCCCTATAGAAATACGCTCCCTAGAAGTCATGGAACTTGTTCCCTTCCCCAAACCATGTACGGAGCTTGTTCTGCCGTCTAGGCAACTTCGAGATAGACTCGCTCCACACTCCCGCTCTCGTTCCTAGAACTCCTCACATTCCCATTCCCGGTAACTATGGTACTGATACTATTCCAAAATCCAACGCTCCTAGGAAAACTTCAAAAGATAAGTCTCCTCACCAATTCCATGATCGTTTCCTATAAGTTTTGGGAATACCCTCATAGATGAAACAAAAGCCTTATAGAAAATAAAAAGGAATTTTAAAATGAGTTCATGATTATCACCTTGTTTTAAGTTAAAAAAAATAAAAAATTATTTTCACCTTTTCAGAGACAATGAATCTTGAACTTCTCCTATTTCTTAATCAACCAGAAAATGACATTATCCAAAATATACAAAAGGAAAGGGCATGGATTTTGTTAAATTAATGGAATTCAAGCGAACCTCAGGAGCAAATCTTACCAACCAAATTCAATATGACCGCGGTTCTCACTTCTCTAAGACTAGGGTTTACTAGGATATAGTTGAAATAAAGGCTAAACATAGTTTTAGAAAAGGTGACCCCACCCACATATAACGTATATGAGACTCCTGCTCTCAACCGTCAGATCTGCGTAGATGGCTAGGATGGCTTGAGTCACAATGTCACAAGTCAACTCTTGAGCGTCAAATCTTGATTTAATCGCTCATAGTGTTTTATTTTTAATCTTTATTCTATAAATCATTTTGCAAAAAAATATGGGGCATGCACACATCGGACAGGGGTGCACATCATAAAAATAAAAATAAAATATTTCCTTTGATGAAAAATTACCAGAATGCCCCTGAAACTTTCAGGGGCATTTGGTCATTTATTTTCATGATAAAATATATTTTTTATTTTTGCTAGGTGTGCCCCAATAAAAAGATGGTATGTCCCAAATTTCACTCAAATGTTTCGTAGAAAAAAATTAAAATCAAACAGTATTTGGTGTGACATTATGACATGAGCAATCCTAGCTGTCCATTCAGATCAAACGGTTAAGAAGGGGGTCACATATAATTTATATGTGGGTGGGGTCACATAGAAAGCTCTCATTTTAGAAAAAGGGTCATCTAAAGCATATTTAGCCTAATATCACCTCAGAGATATTAGAAAAAGGATCTAGATTGAACCTAAAAGAGTAATAGGGGGCTTGAAAAAGGCCATCAATGAAATCTCAAATAGCAAACAATAAATTTGATGCATGCAGTCAAGGTGACTTGAGGTATCCTCTTTGGCGTCAAAAGACCCTATAAAGCAACAGGAAAAGAAAAAAACGAATAGTTAGAATCAATGAAGAATGCATAAGTAACCAAATGCATGATCTTGAAAGTTTGGTTGAAGGAACCGTGTACTAGGGGTGGCACTCACACCCAGGAAACTCTACTCCAATCTTGCTTTTAAACCCTATTCCCTTGTCACTTCCTACTCTAAGCACCCATTTGGATGTACCTACCATTCACGAGTTAATATAATTCATTCTTAGTATGTTTTTATTTTGTATTTATTATTGTTATTTTTAATTGTTATTATTCTTCATCATAATTATCCGAGCCTTATCCATCTATTTGGGGTAGCCAACATTGGATTAGAATGCATGTAGAGATGCGGCAAAAGTTTTATGTAGGCTGCCAACTTAACACAGCCCTCCTCCTTTCTCATCCGGGCTAGGGACCCGCCATGGCAGAGCGTTACTATTGTTTCTTAGAATTAGTTATAAAGATATATTCTTCTTTTATTAAAAATAAACCGATGTTTTGGGTGTTTTGGGTGTTTTGAGGCTTTTTTTCATATAAAAATGGGTTGAGAAACAGGGGCCAACCATGAGTAGGCAAGAGTGTATCAAACTAGTGGCCAAAATACCCATTAATTTCAGTTAGGAAACTTTGCCTAACCATGAGTAGCAGCACCTCTGAATGAGACCTAGTCCTTCTAAACACTGGCAATGCCTTCCTCCTGCTTCCATTGCCTCACCAACTCAATGCAACTATACTTGAAGCCAAATACCCTGGGCAATTTTCACATTTTCACGTACTCTGATCACAAGTTGTAGAAGGAACCTGTGAATTGACTGCAGCCCAGTTTGAAAACCAATATGGTAAAACAGCTTGTCATCTAGAGCTGCAAGGCTTCACCAAGGCTGTAACCCAATATGGAACTTTGACCCTCGTGATCTATGGAATCTTTGGGTCCCAGTTCCATCCTCTCTTTCATTAAACACACTACAAAGTAGTAAAGAATAATTCAGAAAATTTTATTATTTCTGGACAGAAAAATTTGTTGCAACCTAGTATGGAATAGTCCCCTGACATGGCATTTCCTAATCAGCTGGGCAACTAGATGGTTACCATAGGCCATGTGCCTACTGATCTAAGGTTGCACAAATGTGTAACTCCCAGATTCTGTTTAGCATTAATCCTCCAATCTAAGGTCTTCTTCAAAAATTATGCTTCTAGAAATACCATTTTTTTTAATAGATGAAATGCAATGGGTGAAGGATACACCTTTTTTTGTCGATACTTCCATGAACATTATGCATCTAATTGTGCTATGGCACTATGCAAAGCAGATGGGTACATACAAAGGTGCAAGAGAAAATAGAAAAGTATGTGGCAAGGATGGGTTGGAGAAGGTATGACTCAAGCTGACAAAGGAAAATTTGTCCAAATATGAAATATCAAAACAACAGCTTTACTACCACACCTGTTGTAAACAGACACGCAAGACGGCAGAATGAAGTGGAATATTATATATATTACCCAATAGATTGTTGGAAGAAGTCTCTTCAGGTAAGAAAATGTAAAGTGCCCTACACTAATTTTTACATCAAAACAACTAAAAAAGCCCATCATCATCATCATCAAAGCCTTGTCCCAACTAATTGGGGTTGGCTACACTAATCCCAATCCGTCATTCTGCTCTATAAAGGGTCAGACCTTCAGTGAGGCCATATTCCCCACACTTTTTCTCGCTATTTCCAACCATGTCCTTTTGGGCCTACCTCTTGCCCTTTTTGAGCCTTTCACTTAAACTAACTAGCACCTCCTAACAAGTGCTATACTGGGTTTGCGCCACATATAGTCAGTCCATCTAAATCTACTTTCTCTCATCCAATCGCCTATTGGTGCCACACCTAAATTCTCCAGAATGTCTTCGTTTCGAATTCTATCCCTTATTGTCTTGCAACTCATCCATCTCATCCTTATCTCAGCTACACTCATTCTGTGGGTATGTTGTTATTTAACTGCCCAACATTCCGCCCCATAAAGTAAAGCTGGTCTCACAGCTGTCTGATAGAAGTTTCCCTTCAGCTTCATTAGTATGCAGCAATCACATAAAATTCTAGTTGCACATCTTCACTTCGCTCACCCAGCTCTACTTCTATGTATGACATCTTCCTCAATCTCTCTATTTTCCGAGATTATCAACCCAAGATATCCAAATGCGCTTATTTTGGTATTTTTTAGCCATCAATCTTAACTACCTCCTCGTCTCTACTCCCTATTATTACTAAACTTACATTCCATATACTTCGTCTTTGTCTGGCTAATTTTAAAACCTTTAGATTCTAAAGCATCCCTCCAAAGTTTTAACTTTGTATTGACACCATTTCGGGTCTCATTGATTAAAATCATGTCATTCACAAACAACATGCACCACGGTACCTTATCTTATAGGTGTCTAGTTACGTCGTCCATAACTAAGACAAAGAGATATGGGCCCAATGCTGACCCTTGAGCAATACGTCATGATGCTAACAAACATGTCACTAGGTAGAAACCTATTCATTAGCAACAATACTTCATAAATTGGTGGGTGCATTGTCACCCATCATAAAAACAAATTTGATGGGATTCAATGTCAAAATTTCGAGAAATGTGTTTTCTTTTTGAACAGTGATTTGCTTTATCAATTTGCAAAAAAATGAAGCATAAAATACCAAAGGTGGCTTGAATTGATGCAAAGTAGCATCTTAAAGCCTAAAACTAGAATAGCATCTCAAAATGCATCCTCATTAGCAAGTGTGACAGCATCAGAATTAACTTCCATTCTAAATTGATGGAAGAGAAGCAGCCGTGGAGAACCATCATCTTCTGTCTCATCAAAGATCATAGCCAGATGCCTAGTTGTAGGGAAAATTTTCAAGAATGTGTTTCCCTACATTTCTCACACATTTTGCTCATGGCCCCTAATGTCCTCTACATTTTTTCCTACACATACCAGGCATTTCCTCTAAAGTTTTCAAGCAATTGCCATGTACTTCCTTAGAAGCCTTTTCTAGGGGAAAAAACGTTTATGGATAGTGAAAAGTTAGATAAAGGACTATATATCAAGTTGCACACAAGGTGCAGATGAGATAAAAATTCAAATCAATCTGTTAAGAAAGGAATCCAACATAACATGGATTCTCGACCAACAACCAATATAAGGAGGACTGAGGAGGTAGGCCCCTGCATTCACAATCAAAAAAGAGATGATGAGGGAACTATAATCATACGCGAGAGACTCAGGACTTCACCAAGATTCCTAACAATTTCCAAGGGCATGGTGAATCTTGGTGGGGCCAAATGATGTTAAGCAAGATGCCTTCCACGACTATGGGCCAGGGAAAGGATTAGAAAAACATTTTTAATGAGGTCAAGACTGCACCAGGTTCCATTGCAAAGCAGTCTCATACCATCATCATCATCATCATCAAAGCCTTTTCCCAACTATTTGGGGTCGGCTAGAGCAGTATCAGTCATATATCAAATACACAAGTAGGTTCCAAAAAGCCTTTCTCCCGAGCCAACCCCTTGCTCAGTGTTCCTAATCAATACCATCCACTCGTCCAAGGTGAGGCTTACAAAGGAACAAGGTTTTAAAATGAGGCTGCATAATGCATTATGCACTAGGAACCGCATTTCATAAGGCCGAATATGCGCTTTGGAGGGAAGCGTCTGCATATGCACCGCATCCCTTGGCATATGCGGCCAGCGAGTGAAGTGAAAAAAAGCCACTTGAGAATGGGTATTTTCAACTTTTTAAGCCCCGAAATAGGGGAAGTAGGGTTTTAGGGAGCGGGGGGTGGTATTAAACCCCCAAACTAACAGCCACATCCATGGCCTTTTACTTCATCAAATCGATAAAAAAAAAAAGTGGCAAAAGATTTCCGCATTGGTTGATCTTTGGTTGTTGATTTGTTTCTTTTAGGTGTTGATTTAAGGAAGTTTTAGCGAAGTTTTGACAACAAATTGAGGGTTTCAAGGGCCGAGAAGAATTTAATATTTGTTTCCTTTGGGTGTGATACTTTTTTGAACTCTTTAATCTTCATGGCTTTTAGTTTATATTTTGTAACTTTAAAGTTTGTGGTTGCAAATTTGTGATTATGGTTGTTGAATGATTTATGAAACTAGTTTCCATATTCTAGTTTCTGCTTTCTAATGTCTTTTATGATCTATCTGGGGATGGTAGATATAGAATCCCCGACAGCTGATACTTTGGAGTTAAAGAATAAATTAAATACCTACGATCACATAAATCACCTCCATATTTCTTTCTATGTATTAACCTTTCTTTTTTAGATTTTTTACAGTTTTTATATTTATTGACCACATCAGGACAATGCACTCGCATCTGGACCGCATCGAGTCGCATCGCCGCATCAGGCCACATTCCGCATTTTAAAACACGGCAAAGGGAGCAACTGTCAAGATGTTTTCTTAAGAAAAAAAGTTGTCCACGTGTTTTCTATTAATTTTTCAAATGGTTGTCCAAGGGATTCCTTGTCATCCCTAGAATGCTACATGTTTCAGAACCCTGTGGTTGTTTCCAAGTTGCTTCTGGAACATGTTTCTCCATCCTATGAACTATAGTATCAATGTTGAAAAATGCGGATTTGGCCACCTAGGCAGCCCATCTAGGAAATTCAAGGGTATATGCCTTGCCTCAAATTGATCTTAGAAACTATAGGTTTTTAGAAATACAAATGAAACACATCATCTAAGTCCCCAATACATCATATTTCATTTACACATATCAAACCTGAACCTGCCACTGAATTACTTAAAGAGTGTAAAAGTCAAATAAAAAGATCAAAAGATACCTATTTCCCATGAAAAGACAATTGAAAATTATCAGGAAAAAGTGTCTTTCTTTTGCCTTATTGCCAATTTAGTACCGTGTCCCAATTGGTAATCTATAGTTATCTAATTGATATTTGGTCTTGTTCTTGTACACCAAGGACAAGTTTCATAAAATGCTTGTTGATAGCCGACATAAAGAATCCCCTAGTATCAACGTCAAGGTTTTAATAGAAATAAGCAGGGTTCAGATAATACCATGCTAGGTGAAGGAGTCCCTCTAACCAAGAGTCCCATTTGTCTTCTATTTTTTTTTTTGAGGAATGTTGACATTTGTATTGCTATAGAGAGGAGTAAAAAATTGTGTTTATCTGAGAGTTCCCGCTAAGTGGGATTCTCGATAAAAATTAAATCAGCAGACCCTGTACAAAAATTTGGGTTATAAGATTACCCCCTCACAAAATTTTACAAGCAAATGCCAAAGATAAGGCTTATAAAAGAGTCCATACACAGTGAGATTTACAGGGCGATATGCACGAGAAGGGACCCAAAAAATTTTAGGTTGGAGTCCACTAGTCCCATTTGTCTTCTATTATCTTCACAATATGTGAATAATGCTTTTCATTATAATCAAAATTAGTCTTAATCTCCTCCTTTGCAACCTCCAGTGCTTGGTAAATATGACCCATAGCTGGCTTCTTCTCACTGTCAACAAGGCGCAAAACCTTAACCAAAGATTCAAAGGCTGCGAGGGCACGAGTAACTCCATTCCAGAAGGTTGGTGTCAAAACCAAACAAGCCACCATCTTCCCAGTACTTGTATTGGCCCACTTGCATTGAGCGCATTCTTGAGATACAAACATCTCCCTGAACTTGCGTTTTTGCTCCATTACAGAAGGCAAACACAAATAAGAGGTGGCAAATCTAGTAACTCCAGGCCTCACCAAGTCATTCTTATAAGTGAAATTCCTCATCATGGGCAATAAATAGGTCTGGTTGTAAATGAATATCATGATGGCTCTTGCATTCTTTATAGTTGAGGCCATGGCTTTCTTCTTGCTTATTGTCTCAAGCATGACATCGATGCAATGAGCTGCGCATGGTGTCCAAAGGATGTGTGACTTATTGGCCTCAAACATTCTACCAGTCGCCATATTGGCTGCAGCCACGTCCATAACCACCTAAACTACATGACACTCTCCCATCTCCTCAATGCATTTTTCTACTATACTGAGTATGAAATCCACATCACGTATCTTGCTTGTTAAGAAAAATGTCCCCATTCGACAATTTACCAACAAGTTCATAATGCTCCTATGTCTTTTTTTTTTTGGTAAGTAAAGTGGTAAGTCAGTGGAGATTTGGGCCCCTACCCTTTGGTGAGAATGGAGTCAGACACCTCACCATGGGGCTCGACAATACTACCACCAAGGCCCCATGCCATTCTCATAAAGTGGTAAGTCAATGGGGATTTTTGGGCCCCTACCCTTTGGTGAGAATGGAGTCACAGACTTCATCATAGGGCTCGACAATACTATCGCCAAGACCCCAAGCCATTCTCGAAAAAAAAAAGGTGGTAAGTCCGTGAGGATTTTTGGGCCCCTACCCTTTGGTGAGAACGGAGTCATAGACCTCATCATGGGGCTTGGCAATACTACCGCCAATCATTATAGTAACACCATATCTAGCTCATACGTCCCTATGAGCCTTGAAATATTCATTAGTGAAATGCACTGCTCTTTTAAGCAAGGGATCTCTGAGTTGATAGTGTGATCCTAGACCATATTGCCCTACCACTTCCATCATTATCAAGAAGCTCTTCAAACTAGCGGCATTGAAAGAGATTTCACCTTGATAGATCCATGTTGCAACATATTGACCTCTTCTTTCTATGTGGTTTATAATTGTCTGCTCCTTTTCTTAAATCGCAAGCTCAGGATCAAGAGATGGGAAGTAAGAATTCCATAAGTCCCCCTTGCTTTAGGTCTCTGCCAAATCTCCAATGACCTATTGATAGAGCCCCTTCTTAAGCTAATTCATCTTCCTCTCTCTCTCTCCTCAATATCAACTGAGCTAGTGACATCTTCAAGTTTTTTCCTTTATCAATTTCTTCTTGTTTTTTACCCCTTGTAGATGGTCCAACATCTCCTTCCTAATATTTGCAGGAACTTGGGTACATGGGGCTACATCCCCTCTAATACCGGCCAAATTGTACTTCTTTTTACAAGATCTGCAGGGCACAAGCCATATTTCTGTCCAGGATCAGATTATTTGTTAGAACTAGAAGAACACAGCTTCACCTAATCAAATCCTAAAAACAAATTGAAACCTCATTAAAAATAGAATTGCTTTATAATTGATAATTACAGAACTGTAGTGTTCAAAAAACAAATCTTAAGAAGTCTTGTTTTTTGGGAGCTTTCTCTCTCAAATACACAAAAACATAAAATAAAGAAATTAAAAAAATTCTTGTTTTTTGGGAATTTTCCTCCGTCAAGTACAAGAAAACAGGTTTTTGGGGGTTGCAATGCCCCCTAAACCCATTCGCCCCTCTTTGAGGGGGGTAAAAAACATTTTTGCCCCTAAGCAGAGGGCAAAATTCCACCCTCTCGCCGAAGGGCACAAAGCGCCACCTAGGTGGCTTCCTGGAGGTAGGTGCCCAGGCAGGTGCCTAGGGACATGACATCCAGAAATCCCGCCTAACCCCCTATGCAAACAGGAACGGTCACTGGCTTCCTAGCAGCCAAATTCTCAAACCTTGTATAGCATTAACAAATTTGATATAATAAGTAGGAAAGTTGGGCCCAAAATGAACTTTTGGATAACAGTAAACCTAATGATGGCTTATATTTCATAACTGGGATTAAAGAAACTAATCTAGCAAAACATTGATATAAATAACCAGAAACTCGTATTATGTCATTGAACAAAAAAGAAGTAAGGCAACACCACACCCTTCCTCAGTCAGCTTGTACAGAAAGCCTCTCTTTCTTTGCAATCTGAAAAGAAAAGTGTGGCAATGCCCCATGTAAGAATGTGAGACTGTAACTTGACAATCTAAAAGCACAATAAAGATCAATATTCGAATGTGAATACTATTCAAAGGGATATATTTGTTTTTATTTTTAATACAGAAATGAGAAAACAATGTATCAACAAGCAAAAGTTAAATGTACATGTGATGCAGTTAGACAATCCCGTACGTTACATAGTATGCTGAGGCAGGTGTTACTCGTATATATTTGACATGCCAAGTGCTTCAGAGTGTCAGCTGCTCCATGTTTTGCTTACTATTCCAAGACTTACTGAAAGCCGATGTTCTGTCGTCCCTCTCCTCACTAAGATGTCCCCTAAAACTAGAGCTTGCCTCTTCAGCATCTGAAGAACCAGGCCTTTCTGTTAGGAATTGCTCCCAAAACACATCATTTACTCTGCCTACGGTAGCTTGGGGTGCTTGAACTTTATTTGCCAATTCTCTTGATGAAGGCATCTTATTATTGCCAGCCGGACTTCTATCAAGCACTTTGAAATGATCCTCTCTAGAACTGCTTCTAATCTCAGCTGAAGCATCCTTCTCTTGACTAACATGAGATGGTGCAATTCTTGTTGAAGTATCACTTCTGTTGACTGGCAATGGGGAAGAAGAGAGAGTCAGATTCAGATGGCACGAGATGTTACCATCTCCTTCTTCAGTTGATGTGGAACACTGTCGCACACCATGTGGCTCTGGAGGAATAACAGTTTCACAGGGAAACTGAGTATTAACCTTTTCTGACCCAAGAGAAGTACCAGTATCTGAAAGCTCTAATCCGTCAGACACAAATAAAAAACCTTTTGCTCTCATCCCGACCTCTTTTGGAGCTTCTCTAGAGGTTCTCACTTGTGGACTGTCCCCATCTTCGTAAGAGCTATGCCCACTACCAGAAAGCAGATTATCTGAGGCAGCAGGAGATAATTCCAATTTCAGCTTATTTGCAAAGCCTTTGCTGACGTTTTGTGCAAACCCCAACATGGGTTTCAAAGTGTTTATTTCAGAAGCACTATGAATGATCTGATTGTCCACAAAGTTGTTCTCTACAACCTCTTGCAAAAAATCCACTTTAGGCAATCTCCTCTTCTTATTCATGAGTGGGAATTGTGTGTTTAATTGGACATGCCGAACAAGCTGGTCTACAAAAGAAGGGTTGCTGATGGCCCTATGCACGAAGGAAATCATCCTTTCTTGCCTCTGCTCCATTTCACGAACACGTTGCTCCAACATTTCCAGCAGTGCCTTTGTTCCATCCTGCTGCTGAATGAATTTGTTCAAGTTAATTAGAAAGGCATTTTTCTCTCCGGTGAGGTTTTCGATCTCTTCTTCAAGAGCTGCTCTTTCTGTATCACCAAAGTAGCTTGTCCCCTGCTGTTGTGGTAGACTGTGACTGTGTATAGGTTTACGTCGGTGTATATTTTTGAGCATATGCTTCTGATCCTTTACAAAATCCTCATTAGCAAATTCCCATCGCTCTGGGTCAATCTTACGGAAGCCCTATTTCATATTATTCAGTCAGTTCATATTATTCAGTCAGTGGCAACACGTAAGAAGTAAAATGAACTGAGAAAGAGTATAAAGAGACAAAAAACCATTGGACAAACAAAAAAGGACCTAGAACTAGAAGACCATCCATCACTAATCACCCATGATGATTTTTTAATTTAAAAGAAATCCCATTGAAGATTATTTCCCAAGTGAATTGTAAACCAAGGAATTTTTCAAATGATGCAAACCTCTTTCTGTTTAAGAAACATCCTCAAGGCTTATCATTATGAATGGATAAATAAAATAAAAGGATCCAGACTCAGGATATCAGTCATTACAGATTACAATTGGCTGTGCATTTACACACAAATTTCAAATCCTAGCAGTCAATTATAAAAATGAAAACAACCCAATTTTGATGGTTAAACACATATTCTATGAAGAAAAAAGACTCAAACTAAAATGATCCAATTATGAAACATAAGCAGATGAAAAAGAACTCACCTTGACGCTTATCATAATAGACCCTCCTTCAATGAACTATTTGCCACCAATAAAGTACAAATATCTAGATATCTATAATATCTAATAGTGAATATTAGAATATTTAAAAGAACAAAACATTAATAATTAGAATAATAGAATTAGAATAATAGAATTAGAATAAGAGAATTAGAATAGAGAAATATTCAAATAGAGAAAGATATTGTATCCAAGCATCCCCCATTGGTTTCATACCTGATTCATAACTAGAGACCTTTTCTGGTCCTTGACTAATCGGGGCTAAAACTCCAAAAACTAGAAATGCCAAAATAGGAATGACACTTGATATCATTAGAAATGCCCAGAAAATATCATATTCGTGAAGTAGAAACATAGATGTACTCCTATGAATGTAAAATATACCAAATTATTCGATTCGAATTGGAATTGTCAATTAACCCATAACTATTTACTCGAAACAAGAATTGATTACGATCGGGCCACATAGATTGTTTCGTTGATGTGGGCCGTGTCTTGTTCAAGATTCATCCAACGAGATCTCACTTGCTATTTTTATTTTTTATTATTTAAATTAGATTTAGATTTACTATTCTATTTATTATAGACATCGATAGATTTTTATTCTATTAATATCTATAACTATTAAGTTTATATTCATAATGGTATTCATTTTTTAGTATTCATTTTATTTATATATACTATTGAATTTTTATTCTATTTCTTTAGATTATAGATTATATAGAATTATAATTTTATTTGTATTTCTTTCATTTCAATTTTATTGAATTATTAATTTATTAATAGTAATTAGTAAATAAAAAGAATTAGTAAATGAGACAAAAATTCTCTCATTTTGACTCGGCCTCTCCTTTTCCATAACAAAAAAAATTAATTAATTCAATTCATTTAAAACTATGGTCTACTTTTTTCTCTTTAGTCTCTGGGATTTCTAATTTAGAATAGAATATTTCTAATTTAGAATAAAGTAGTATGTGGTAGAAAGTCCAGGTATTTTCATCTCGGGATTTCTGTTATGGTATATTCTACTTGGCTCGACGGGTTCTCCTCATTAAGATCTTCTATTTTTATTCAAATCTTTATTTCTATTGATTTCGATACGGAATGTATTGACCCATTAGATTCTCTTTACTTGTCCCAGATTCCTATTTAAAGGGGATTGACGTTGAATTCCGAGAAAGCCTTACAAACCCTTAACTTAATATTATCTTCTTTATCTTCTAGAACAACTATAGATTCTTATTCTATAGATATTATTCTATAGAACTATAGATATAGAACAATGAACAATAAACTCTACAACAATAAAAAAAACTATATAGCAATAACAATTAATAATAACAATTCAGAGATTTCTATATGCAAACTTAAATTTATTAGGCAAGGAAATACTAGAAGGCACAATCGTTGATATGTTTAGGTTTAGGGCCAATTCGTTAATTCAAAGATAATGAATTTGTGTTCTTGTTCAGCCAAAAGGGGATGAGTAGGAGATTATTAACTCTTACTCTTCCAGCTCAATCAAAGAGAACCCTAATCTTCTTGCATAAAATTGGGTCTGCATCAGTGGAATTGCAATGATGAGCAATTGGAGTAGATTGACCAGATCATTGGATATCAGAACAGAAGTATCCGTCAACAAAGTATTCACCATCAAAAAAACGATTCAACAAAATAAACAAATGATGAATGATATACAGTTACAGAACAGAAGTTGCACAAGAAAAGCATGTCATTATTCTCCTAAAGCCCCCAAACTATCCATAGCACAAAAAGTCCAGATTCTCCACTCAATTTGATTCATATAGCAGTAAGAGAAGACCACAAAAGTAAATCCTCAATAACAAGGAACAAATCCAACCCAAACAAGTCAACTATCAGAAGAAAAAAAAAAAAAAGGATAAAACCAAGAGATTGAGATGCGCACACATATGTATTAAGCTGCCTAATGAAGCAAGAGAAATTGATGTGCCTGAAAGCTACTGTCAAGCCCCAACTAAACTCTTCATTAACATCCAACTGAAATCCCAAAATCTCTACTCAATTTATTCATACAACAAAAAAGCAAGCAACCAACAAAATAGAACGCTCAACAAACTCGAAATAAATTCATATCCAAAGAAAGTAAGGTACGAAGCAAACAATTATCAAATAAACAAGAAGAAATCACGAAGAGCATACGTATGTATTAAGCTGCCTGATGAAGCTGGAGAAATTGTTGTGCTTGAAATAAGTAGGAAGGAGAAGGCGGGCAAATTCAGGGGGGTTCCACACCACAAAGCTAGTAGTCGACGAACTCCATGAAACAACATCATCTGTTTTACTATCATCCACCATCTCATAGGTCTTTATCAGGAAAGGAGCAGGCCCACCCCCACTACCACCACTGTTATCCTTACTACTACTCTGTGCCCCATCCATGGCTGATTCAGAAAGCCAGGACTTCTCAGCCACTCATCAAAACCCTAATTTCAAGAGCAAAACCAGAGATGCTATGGCCCAATTGTCTACTGATAAGAGAAAGACGAAGATTGGGAGTCCTTAACGGATATTTCAAAACCCTAATTTGAGACTTGTCGCCATTGACGAAGCTTGTAGAAGCTTCAGAGGATGACCTGTGCTCACTGCAAGTGAATTTTTGGAGATGATAATTAGGTCAAAATTAAGAATGGTGAGGGTTAAGGACAAAGAGTCAGGTCGGAAGGTCAGCTTATGTCAACCTTCAAACCCCGCGTTGAACCGGACAACGCACCTACACGGACCACGATCGGTTCCTTGTTCGTTTTATGTAGCCCGCTTCTTGTCTCTCGCGTGAACGTTACTTACGGAATCTGTTCATCTCACGCACGTCTACCAAGAATCTCTTAAATGCCATCAATTTTTTCTTAATTTGTCCCAGGTAGTACATAAAATTGTTCCTATATTTTTTTATGGATTCAGTATGTTTGTTGTCTATTTGTGCTAGGGTCCTTTCCAAATGCGCGTTGTAATATAGAAACGGGAGTCTATTTATGTTCTCATTGCAGGTGTGATCGAATGGACAAAAAATATATAGTTGATCTCAAATAGTTGAAAAAAAACTTTGATATTGATCCTTGCATGTCGATTAATTGTCTTTCTATTTTCCAAATTTCGACAAATTCTCTCGTTTTTTCTTTTCTACTTCGGCTTTGTCGTTTGTTTGATTAAAAGTGGTTTTTGAACACCACCAAGGGAGTTTGTTCCCGAAGAGAACGTTGTGTACAAATATGAAATCACTTTCTTATGAAAATAGTGCAATTCCCTATTATCATTTATTTGCTAAAAGATGCAACTACTAGCAACTGAGAAACAAACATTCCACCAGAAAAAATAGTAATAACAATAATAACTTTATCTTACGAAACCAAATGAATGGTTCTCAAATTCAGAATAACATCCATAAACCAACAACCGTAGAATACATCACTTCCATTTTCATTCTTCTAAAATTAACTCTCTAATATCCTAATATTTCTAGATAATATAGAATTTTCTATAAGTTGAATTATATTAGTTTATATGTCCCGACTGATAAGATCAAATGATATCTTTTTATATCCATATATCCCACAAATATCTGAATCCCAAATAATTCAGTTTGTAGTTGATTCTATTTCTCCACCAAGATTTTAAGTATTTCCCCACTCATCCCCTCATTCGTTTCTGACAAAGAAATCAATTGCCTCTACAAAGACAAAACCCTTCATTCGTGTACTGGGCCCACAAAACCACTCCCCTCTTCCCAAAACACTTTCTCTCTCTACCCCATTTCTCTCTCCCTCCCCAAACCATCTTCCCATTCTCTCAGTAGAAAATGTGGGACTACACACCAGAGGGCGACAATGAGCCTCTTGGGCCGCCTCTCCTTGGAAAACATTGCCGGAAAGGTGTCAGAAAACCAAATTCCAGCCGTTCCCTTGAAGCCTCACAAAACTCATGACACAGCTTGGGAAGCCATTAAAGCTGCAAAAATAAAGCATGGGGGTGTCCATTTTAGGTAATTAGGAGGTTGGTTTAGGCCATAATGGAATAGGTTCCCCCTAACGCATGTCCAAATTGGTATTTTTTTCGAGCATTGGTCTTTCCCATCACACGCAAAGCACCAATATATGAATCTGCCCCAATAACGTACCTTTTACTCTTACCAACCTCAACCTCACCATGATGGTTAACATTTATAATAATGATAAAAGTAATGATCCTATGATACCTTTTTATATTCATGTGTATAGAACTTTAAAGAATCACCATTAAATTTCACATAGATCTCTAGAAAAGTCAAGTCTCATACCCATGTGATAACTTTTTTAGAGATCTGTGTCAAATTTAATAATGATTTTTTTTAGTCCTATACATATGAGTGTGGAAATGTATCATAGGATCATTACTCAATAAGATAAATGGCACTATGAGACCCTCCCATACCCATAAAAGTAGGACCCCAAAGATCACCATTAACTTTTTATACAGATCTCTATAAAAGTTATGACATGGGTGTGGGACTTAAGTGGATAAGTTTTTTAGATATCTGTGTCAAAATTTAATGATGATTTTTTTTAGTCCTATACATATGAGTGTGAAAAGGTCTCATAGGATCATTACTCAATAAGATAAATGGCACTATGAGACCCTCCCATACCCATAAAAGTAGGACCCCAAAGATCACCATTAACTTTTTATACAGATCTCTATAAAAGTTATGACATGGGTGTGGGACTTAGGTGGATAGGTTTTTTAGATATCTGTGTCAAAATTTAATAGTAATCATTTTGAGGTCTTGCTCACATGGATGTGAGAGGGTCACATAGTATCATTACTTTAATAATAATAATAATAACAAAAGACACCTGCTTGAGCTTCCCAAGTCTAATTTCAAAGAATTCCTTTGCTTTTTTTATATGAGAATGCGAGAACTCAGATGAGACCTTGTGGCCTAGGGCCAAAAAAACCAGCTTGCCATTTGGGGTACCTTGCAGATTTAGAGAGACTACATTTTGGGTCGAGAAAGGGAGATAGAGCAATTGCACTGTCGGTGTTAGAGAGAAATATTTTGTTTTGAGTAAATTTAAAGAGAAAGATAGGGAGTCGTATGATGCATATTGTTTGCATCTTAACTTTTTTTTATCAAACACAATCAAACATGCATAGAAAAATATATATCATTATCATATATAATTCATATATGGCAATCATGTTATACATATTTCCATAAATTTAAATATTCAGTTCTGATCTGTATCATATATAATTCATATATGGCAATTATGTTATACATATTTTCATAAATTTAAATATTCCAATTCTATTTTGTCAAACTGACCCTAATTGTCTTTCTATTTCCCAAACTTTTATGAATTCTCTCTCCTTTTTCCTTTTCGAATCCGATTTCATCATTTGTTTGATTTGAAAAATGGTTTTGAACGCCTCTAAGGAGTTTGATCCTGAAGAGAACGTTGTGTATAAATATGAAGCCGCTTTCTTATGAAAATAGCGCAATTCCCAACTCTCATTTATTTGCTAAATGATGCAGATACTAGCAACTTAGAAACAAACATTGGGAAGTAGTAATCCAGTTGAACAAAAAAAAAATACAAACAATACATGGGAAAGAGGTAATCCAACCGAGAAAAAGAAACTTTATCCTACGAAACAAAATGAATGGTTCTCAAATTCAGAATAACATCCATAAACCAGCCACCATAGAATACATCACTTCCATTTTCATTCTTCTAAAATAACTCTCATTCTCGTCTTTCATTCTTTGTTTTTACCCACAACACATTTTCTCCCTTCTCTCATTTTCTTTTATTTTTTTGTCACTTTGAAATTTCCTTGTCATTAGGAAATTTGTCTTTATTTTTTTGTCACATTGAAATTTCCTTGTCATTAGGAAATTTGTCTGTAGAGATAATACACTATTCATCTTCACAGGCATACTCTGTCAGTTAGCGAGAGATTAAAGGCCCGTTTGGTTCCCTAGAAATGGGTACCCTAGAGAGATGACTCTCATGAAATTGGTATCTCCTAGAATATCGTTGCATATTGTTTGGAAAGAATTTGATAAGAGACCTAAAAGATGTCTCGCCACCGTTTGGGTTGCCTATAAGACTTGTCGCATGGAAATTATGTAAAATAGTATTATATAATGTTATAATATTATTATATAATAATATTATATTATACATATTATAATATATAATATTGTATATTTTAAAGAAAATATCTCTTTATCTCTTATTTTTAACTTTCATATCTCAAGAGACCCAAAATTGAAAATATTACTTGTAAGCAAAAAGTTTCCATCTTTTCTATCATACAAACCCTTTGGACCCCTTTGACCATAAATTTTTTATTCAAACAAACACTAAAATGACACCCTATTCAAACTCCATCTCTCTCTTTTCGCTTCTCGATGGATTTACCAGCCAAGGGGTTTAGCTTGAGCTCGAACATAAGCACACTTTCTTGTGTGTGAGAGAGATAGAGTTTAACGCGAAAGAGAGAGAGAGAGAGAGATGGAGTTTAAGTTTAGAGAGAAATGGAATTTTAGATAGAGAGAGATGGAGTTTGAGTTTTCGGGAGAGAGATGGAGTTTTGAGAGAGAGAGAGAGACGATGATGAGAGAGAGAGATGGAGTTTGGGTTTTAGAGAGAGAGACACGATGATGTGAGAGAGAGTTAGAGTCATTTTATAAGTTGTTGAGGTCAATAATACATGGTGAAAAGGGTTTAGGGGGTTGAAAGATAGAAAAGATGGAGTCATTTTGCTTACAAGTAATATTTTCAATTCTTGGGTCTGATGAGATATAGATGTTAAAAATAGGGGATAATAAGATATTTTCTCTATATTTTATTATATATTATGTTATACATTATAATACATTAAATATTTTATATAATACATAATTAATTATTATAAACATAATATACTATTATAATGGGTGTTGTTTGCTTTATGTGGTAACGTTAAACAATCAAAGTAAGGTGCACCTCCAAACTTTGTAATTTTGGAGTAAAAAATTCTTAGGATGTTGCAAGAATCTATTATTATCTCTAATTCCAAAATTTTAAATTCCAAAAACATTTCAAATCAAGATCTATAAACTCAAATTTTTTTTGAAAATTGACGGTCCAGATAATGTGTTGTAAGATATACTATTTTTAGGACTTGAAATCTCTTTTTTTCTTTGTATCTATACATCTTGATATTGATATGATCAATTAGACATTTTTTCAACATAAATATAGCATTTTTCTGGTAGATTTTTGAGGTGTACCTTAATTCTATAGTTTAAAGTTGCAACCGTATATAATGAATATTGATCATATATTATTACATACCTATTATAATACGTAAATTACTTATATATAAAAATATATAAGCATAATTATAGAGCAATAATTTCATACAATGGTTGTATCATAGTACAATGCACCACATTTCTAGAAAACCATGTTTATAGTATTTGTATGACCCAAAATTTGCACACACACTCTCTTTATCTCAATGATCAACCTAAAAATAAAAAACTAATTTGTACCCTATATATGGTCAAAATGTGTCCCCTCCAATAATGAATCTAGGCCGTCCATTTGATGAATTTGATGAATTTCAAGATCAAGTGAGCTAAAAAAATTACTTTTTAGGTTGTGTTTTCAAATTTTTCTTTTTTTGGTAATTATTCATTAGAATGAAAATGGTGTATATTTTAAAATTTGGATCAAACAGATGGCCCTAACATAGTCTTTGAAGGTTGTTGCATCGTATTACTATACAATTGTTATATGACATCACTGCCCATAATTGTAATATACAATTACTATAATTATATACAGTTGGAAAATGGCTTTGATGAATTATATACAGTTATTATAATTATTATATATAATTAATGTTAAGGGTTATGTTTAGGATTTCCAATGGACAGGGCTAGGGCTCGGGCTTCTTGGGCAAGCCTGGTTTTGGACCGCTAAAGGGCTAGTTTCCTGATCACTAATTTTTATTTATTTATTTTTTTTCACTCTTCAAAATTTTTGTATTTATAGTAAGGCAAAAATAAAATAAAATACTCTGCCCAAAAAGGAAACCCATTTATTTTAGTTATCCCTTCCTATAATTTGTAACCTAGTGAGAGAAAGAAATGTAGCTTGAGAAAAGTGTCAACCTTTCTTTATTGGTGCATATAGAGATTTTGTCAAAAAAGGAAACCCATTTATTTTGGTTATCCCCTTCTTATATTTTGCAACCTAGAGAGAAAGAAGCTTGAGAAAAGTGTCGGCCTTTCTTTATGGGTGCATATTGAGATTTTTGCCCAAAAAGGAAACCTTTTTTTCTCACTTTTTTTTCAAAGATATACTTTTTATGCACATACGCCCCAACCAAATAATAAAATAACAAAAAAACCCAAACTACCCTACATTACTTTTACCTTATCGAAGCCTTTCTCTCCTCTGTGTAAGTGCGCTTTGGCAATGCAACACTCTGAAGTCACAACACTCTGGCACTGCCTATGTGCGCTCCAGCAGTAGATCATGTGCTCTGGCACTATGTAAATGCACTCCGATAGTGGAATTTGGAGTCCCAGCCCTCCGGCACTGTGTATGTGCCCTCTGGCACTATGCATGTGCACTCCAGCACTGCATAAGTGCGCTCCGACAGTACAACACTCTGGAGTCACAGCACGGCACTGTCTATGTGCGCTCCGACATTGTGTAATTGCACTCTGGCAGTGGAATCTGGAGTCACAGTGCTCCGGCACTGTGCATGTGCACTCCAACAGTAGATGATGTGCTCTAGTACTGTGTAAATGCGCACCGGCACTGCAAAACTCAGGAGTCACCACGCTTCGGCACTATCTATATGCGCTCCGACAGTGGATCATGCACTTCGGCACTATGTAAGTGCGCTCTGGTAGTGTAATCTTGAGTCACAGAGCTCCAATGCGCTCTGGTAGTGTAATCTGGAGTTACAGAGCTCCAGCACTGTGTATGTGCGCTCCAACAGTGGATATCCCGCACTATGGTGGTTCGCTTTGGCAATGAGCTTCGAAAGTCAACGTTAAATCAGGCCAAAAATTGATTTTTGTGTACGGGAAGGGCATTTCCATCTAAAAAAATGAATTTTTTCTATTGGGGGGTATTTGCATAGAAAGTGTGTTTTTTGAAAAAAAGTGAGAAAAAACTTAGGTTGGGGGTAAGTTGCATATAAAGTGTGGTCTTGGGGGTTTTTTGTAATTTTCCCTATATATTTTGCAACCTAGAGAGTGAAAGAAATGTAGCTTCAAGAAAGTGTCTGCGTTTCTTTATGGGTGCATATTGAGATTTTGCCTAAAAAGAAAACCCATTGATTTTGGTTATACCCTCCCTATACGTTTCAAATGGAGAGAGAGACCATTTCACTTGTGAAGAGACAAGGACTCATTTCAAATAGAGAGAGACCCATTTCAAATGGAGAGAGAGACCATTTAGTTGGGTGCCATCATCCAAGCATTTATAGGCCATTTGGGTAACCTCGATCTGTTGACACGTATGGCTATGAGGCCTTACGTGTCTTAGCCTACAATTGTAGGAATTCAATGTATCCAATGTTTATACGGTCCAACGTCTATATGAACGTTGGATGAATATCCCTGAGATCAGGGAACCCCTCCTTTTTCGCAAAGCTCAATTTTTTTTTTCTATTCCCTTTTTTTTTCTCAAAGACCAGAGAAATACAACAGTTAACCATTTTTCTTCCTATAAAATGGGAAGCCAGAGAGAGGAAGCGAACAACAAGAAATAGACGTACAGTTCCTCTCTCTCTTTTGATCCCTTCACTTTTTAGAGAGAGAGAGAGAGGAACTGTACACCGTTTTCTTGTTGTTATCTTCCTCTCTTTGGCTTCCTATTTTATAAGGAGAAAACCTACCTGTAGTTGATAATGATAATCCATTTAATATCATAGATGATTTAGAACTACTACCTACAATGGATATGGATAGCCCTGATCAACATGATAATGTTGAAGTACCTACACACCTAATGTTAAGTGGTCAAACGATGTCTAGAGCTCCTCCATCTTACCTTGATGATTTATATGTCTATATAAGTGAGGAGATAGACAACCTTATTGACCTAGATGAAATGCATGACCCTTTTGACTTCAATGATGCTATGAAGTCACAAAAATATCAAGAATGACTTAATGCCATGAGAGAATATTTAAATTCCATTGAGAAAAATATAGTTTGCGATCTATGTAATCTACCATTAGATAGGCAACCTATAGGTTTTAAATGGGTACTTAAAAAGAAGATAAAACCTAATTGACCAATTAATAAATTTAAAGCTAGGTTAGTAGCAAAAGGCTTTACCCAAAAAAAAGGAGTCAATTATGTCGACACTTATTCCCCAGTTGCAATGTTTATATCCATTAGAATAATTTTGGCAGTTGTTGCATACTCCGACCTAGAACTTTACCAAATTGATGTAAATACTGTATTCTTGCATGATGAACTAAATGAAAACATCTACATGAAGCAACTTGAGGGCTTCATAATTAAATGTTAAGAAAATAAAGTTTATGAATTAAATAAGTCTTCATATGGTTTAAAACATTCTTCAAGACAATGATACTTAACATTTCATGATGCCATCATACAGATAGGATACGAAGTAAATAGATTAGATCATTATGTGTATGTCTTTAAGAGTGAGAGTAAATTCACAATACACTCATTATATATAAATGATACCTTAATAGCTAGAAATGACTTATAAATGATTGAGAAGACTAAGTCATGGCTTTATTCTCGGTTTGCGATGAAAGATATGAGATAAGCATCTTATGTCCTATACATAGAAATAACTAGAAATAGAAAATAAAAAATGTTGTGCTTAAGCCAAGAGAGATATCTTGACTCTGTTCTCAAAAGATTTCAAATACAAAATATAAATCATTGTTTACTCTTGTTGAAAAGGGAGTAAAGTTGTATATGAAGGATTGTCCAGTAGAAGGCAAGAAAAACCTAACGTTCCATATGCACAAGCTATTGGTAGGTTGGTATATGCAGTAAGACGTACAAGACCAGATTTGAGCTATGCCATAGGACTTGTTAGTAGATATCAAAGTAATCTAGGCATAACTCATTGGAAAGTAGTAGAAAGAATTATAAAGTACATTAAGGGAACAAAGCATCTAAAATTATATTTTTGAGCAAATAAACTTGAAGTTGTAGCATATTTAGATGCATATTTTGCTGGGGATATGGACGATAGTAAGTCCACTTCAGGACATATTTTTTCTCTTTAGAGGAGCAGTTGTTTCTTTGTCAAGCAAGAAACAAGGGTGTGTAGCTAAGTACACACAGGAAGCAGAATACATTGCATATAGCACTGCTTGTACTTTTTCCATTTCGATAAAGTGCTTCATAGATAACTTGAAGCTGCAAATAATCAACGAATATTTTGTGATAATCAAGTTGTAATTAAATTAATTCAAAGTGGAGCAAATAACTTAAAAGGAAGACTATAGATGTCTAATATCACTACATTCGGGATGTAGTCGAGAAAGGTGAAGTAACTGTTAATTACTTGCCCTCATCATATATGATAGCTGATCTATTAACAAAGGGTCTAAATGTTGAATTACTGTCTAAGCATACTAGATTAATGAGACTTAAAAATGTTTAAATCAGTCAGTTTTCATGAGTGACAAATCCACATCGACATAAAAATCCTCATAACAGACATTTGTTATGAGAGGCATATCCGCAAAAGTGTGAAAAAAACCTCATAACCTGATATTTTCTTAAAGGTCATACTCAAAAGTGGGAGTATGCATGTGACTATTATGCTCGACTGTCATAGCAAAGTGGAAGATGTTGACACGTATGGCTATGAGGTCTTACGTGTCAACACGATCTCTCTCTAAAAACTGTATCATTATTTAAAAATCCAAACTTTCTTTCTCTCTCTAAAAACTCCCTATTTAGAAACCCAATCTCTCTCTAAAAACTCTCTCGTTCTTTAGAAATCCAATCTTTTTTTCTCTGTCTAGAATCTCAATCTCTCTTTTTTTCCTACTAGAAACTCATTCTCTTTTTCTCTATCTAAAAACCCAATCTCTCTCTCTCTCTCTCTCTCTCAAATCTCAATCTTTACCATCTCTATAATCTATTCCCTCTTTAAAAATCCATCTCTCTCTAAAAACTAGTGTTCGCAAAATCGAACTGGAACGGTTAAGCAGGCTTGGGTCTGGAAGTGGTTTAACCGCCTAATTAGTATACCGACGGATTCAACCGCTCTAACTGAGCGAGTCTCGGGCCGTCAAAAAAGTATTGAAGAAAAATACAAAAAAAATCTACTAAAATATGAAAATCATATAAACTTATTAAAACAAAACATATTCAAATGAAGTTGAAAATTAATGAAAAAAATTGATTTTAAACCATTTTATATTTTTCAATATCTATTTTTAAAGTTTTCTAAAAAGGATGGGAAAATATAAAAGTGAGTAATACTGATTAAAACAAAACACATTCAAATGAAGTTGAAAATTAATGAAAAAATTAACCCATTTTATATTTTCCAATGGCTATTTTTAAAATTTTTTAAAAATGATGGGCAAATATAAAAGTGAGTATTAATGACAAAAATAATTTTTAATCTTTACTATAATGTAAAGAGTATTTAAAAATACATTACAAATCAAATTCTTTATTTTTGAGAATTTATATACATTTTTTTGATTTTTTTTTTTAAATACTGGTTAATCACCCTAACTGCCCAAAACTGGAAACAGCCACTGGTTGGTTCCGATCTAATCGGACGGTTAGCGGTTAGATTGGGCGAGTTTGCGAATAATGCTAAAAACTCATGATCTCTCTAGAAACACAATGTCTCATGCTCTCAAAAAACCCAATCTCTTACTTTAAAAACTCAATAAGGGGGATTTAAATTTTTTAAAAAATAGTTAGCAATTTTTTTTTCTTAAAAGAAAATTCAAGAGAAAGATTAATAAAAAAGAAGGCCGGGCTTGAAGTGGGCCCTGCTAGGCTTAATGGGACTTTATGGGTTACGCCTTATTTGTCAATGAAGGTTTTAAATTTTCTAAAAAAAAAGTTTATCAATTTTTTTCCTTACAAGTCAAGAGAAAGATTAAAAAGAAAAAAAAATGCCAGGCCTGAGTTGGGCTGGGCTAGGCCCAATAGGCTTAATGGGCCTTCCTTGGGCTTTGTATAAAGATTTCGAGCCTAACAGCTCTTATTGGGTGGGCCCAGACTTTTACGGGCCAGCCCTAACAGGTCTAGTTATGGGTGGGGCCATATCAGGCAGGGCCTAGACAATCCTGTACTTTCCTGTGTTCCGGGTCGTGCCCTCCCTATTGGCAACCCAAGTTACATTAGGGTAGTTACGCTATAGAGTAGTTTATCATTGTACTCAACAAATTTTGGACACTTATATATCTTTGTTTTGTACAAAATGCACTTCATCCATGTACAAATTAAGGGTATACAAGTGTCTAAATTTTGTTAATTACAATGTTAAATTACTCCATAGTGTAATTATCCTAATATAACCCTAATTTTAATTTTATATATATATATATATATATATAAATTATCGTATAATATTATTATAATAAAATATATATTAGAATGTTATATTATGGTTGTGGTTTGTTTAAAGCGTCAACCTTAAACAAGCCATTTAAGGTCCACCTCCAAAACTCATTGAATGATATAATTTTGGAATAAAATTTTTTAATGACGACCCAAAAAACTACTGCACCTCCAATTATGAATTTAAAACTAAAAAATGATGCAGATTGAGCAGATCTACAAAGACATGAAAATCTTCAGAACAGATGATCTAGATAATATATTACAAGATGTATAAGTTTTTTTATTTTGAAATCTATTTTTTTTTAATTTCCACATCCATACATCTCTAGGTCGATAAGATCAATTAGATGGATTTTTACTATCAAAACAACATTCTTCTATTGATTTTTTAAGCATGCCT
>NW_006499436.1:7992260-8004154 GCF_000471905.2 Amborella trichopoda
GCATGCCTTTTTTCTACATTTTAAGGTTGTGGCCTTATAAAAATTTTTCCTTATATTATATATGTTATAATATTATATAATTACATATATTATTATATATTAGGTACAATAATATATACTATTATTATTACCATAGTATATATTATTGCTAATTATTACAACAATATATATATATATATATCACTATATAATATTTCAATCATAATATATAGAAATTGTAATTAGTATATATGAATTATATATGAAAATGTTATCATTAATAAAAATTCATAGTAGAATGTTATATTATATAATATGTAATATAATTATTATATATAATATATAATAATTAATTATGTAATATTCATATATTATTATAAAAATATATATTATATAATTTTTTATATATTAATTGATATAAATTATATGATTTATTATTCGTATATTATTAGTATTATTATTATTATTATTATTATTATTATTATTATTATTATTATTATTATTATTATTCATATATTATATATCAATCATTATAATTATTGTTGCTCTAGGGTTCGAGGTCTTTTTTGTTTTTTTTGGCAGACCTCAACCCACACTATAAAATATAATTTACGGCAAGTTTTTGGACCCATGGTTCTCTTTGAATCTCTTGAATTCGACCTTTTTAGTGAAATTGACATTTCCATAAAAAAAAACTTAAAACATGAAAATCATTCTCCTCCAAACAGCACTTATGTATCCTTTCGCACGTAATGCTACTTAAATAAACTCATTTCGAGGGAACCAAATGGCCTTAAAAGGTCGTTTGGATACCTGGAAATATATTGTCTGTGAAATATATTACTGCATAATACATTACATGCAAATGGATTGTTATTATTTTGGTAGTATTTAGATGCAAAATGGAAACACATTGCGACTATTTGGGTATACATTGCTACTATTTGGGTATGTCCGGAAGAAATATGGGTAATGTATTATCAATATTTTAGTAGCACTTGCCTATAAACTATCATTTTTTTCTTTTTTATCACAAAATTTCACTGAAATGCGGAATTAAAGTAGAAATAGATGTGGGTAGGAGAGTGTAGAAATGGATGTACGTAGGATGTGCAAACACCTATAAGTGAAATTGAGAGAAAAAGTAGAAATGGATCTGCACAGTAGAGAGGGAGAATGACATGATAATGGGTGTGCATAGGAGAGAGGGAGAATAGCGGGAGATAGATAATTTTTTTATAGTTAGATTATCCATTACGCGAGTAATGCATTTCATAGCCATTCTACACGTATTTTGGGGAAACAGTTGAAGTGTGCCCAATTTCATATTTCCTTGTAATATGTTTGCTTGTAATAGATTTTCAAGTACCTAAAGTGACGAAAATACAAATGCAAAACTCTCTTTGACAATCGAACTTACGTTTTGCTCAATAACAACCATTGAACCATCCTCCATTCCCTTTAATAAAACTGCCAAAAATAGGGTACTCTGCTTAACATACAAAGTCATACATATGGTCATACCACATGTGATGGATGAAAACAAACCAAGAATTTTTTATAAAATAATGGTGCATAATTAGGTGGTGAAACTGGGGAGAAATGTCAGTTAGTACGTACTTTATTTATAGGTAACAAAGTGCATAAGCAATCTTCTTGCTCCCAGGTACGAAAACTTGTGTTACCAGAAGACAATATTTATTTCGTACTGATAAAAATTAGTGTGTATTGAAGTTCTCCAATCAAATTTATCTCTAAATATAAGGAAACAAAAGATTGAACATTGTTTTGCTTGTACAAATGCACAGGTACAAGAAGATCAAGAACAATAGAGTTGTCTTCGTTCTAAATAGAGAAAGTTTGCATAAGATAGAAAGGGTACGAAATCTGTATGCCAAAACTATGTTCTAAATTGTTCTTCAAAAGAAAAGTTTGAGTGCCTCATGTATGAAGATATAGTGTTCTTTCATCTCTTCTATCCAATGTGACAACTCAATGCAGAGGAATGATGAATTGTTATGGCTCTTCATATCTTAAATTCAACATTCATAAAAATGGCTTATCAATTACAACTTACATGCAACAAGATTCCCCAACATTTAAGTATTTCATAGAGGCATTTTTGGGTTCCAAAAAATTGACTATCCCAATGGGAGTAACAATATCCTCACTAATCTGAACATGTGAAATACAAAGTGTGAGCATGTAAAGTATGCCTCAAGTGCTCTTATTCTAAAAACATAATAGAAGAGAGTATTCTCATATCTAAGCATCACTTTCTCATCTCCATTCTCCATTTGAGGAACTAAAAGCCACTACTTATCGATCTATATAAGCACTACTCTCTCTACATAAATGCAAAATCACACTTTATAAGAACTAAGTTGTTTTAAATGATATTATTTTGAAATTATGCCTAGTAATTTTTAAAATAAAAATAGTAACAATTTCTCAACTTATTATTGCCAGCATGTTACAGGTGACTGTTTATTGCCAGCATGTTACAGGTTTTATACTTATATAGTTATATCCAATGGTTTAAAAAACGGATCAGTGACTCGGATCAGGCACCTCAAAAACCGATCCGGATCAACGACTTGACGATCCGGATCGAGAATCGGCTGAATCGGTCGGATTAAAGCTTCAAAAAAATTCGAAAAATTTATTAAAATTCATTATAAATGTTGTTTTTTTAGGAATCCAATAAAAAATGAGGGTACTACATTATTAACTTTCATTTTTTTTTATCAATTTGTGAATATTGAGATGTTCTTTCCCTGTATAAATTTATTTTAACTATTAAATTTGCATCACATAAAAGAAAAATCTTAGAATTATCATGGATAAAATATATAATTATATATGGACTATTATAAAGAGTAGACTAATCAATGAAAGAATGGCCATTAAAATCTCGTTTTGGCGAAAACCCTAACCCGCTAAAAAAACCCAAACTATTACAGCCTAACTAACTATAATCCAAAATTATTACAACCTCACTAATTAGAATATTATATACTGAAATTATAATTATTAGTTTACATTTTATAATTATTTTATTAGACAAATAATAAAAAATTAAAAATATTTTATAATATTATCTAATTTAAAATGTATTATTGACAACTGTAAGAAAAATAGTACATTACAGGATTTATAATGTAAAAATTCATAAATAAAATAAAATATTTGGTTATCAATGTAAAAATTAATAAAATGCGTACAAATTTTGAAAATAACACTTCAATTTTTCAAAAATTTATTTTTTTAGGTTTCTATAATAAATTTAGTCAAAGAGATTGTTAGTAGAAAGATGGAGATTTCAAATAGAATAAACTTTTTATTTTCATTTATTTTATGCCTTTCATATTATTTATAAAATTAATTATACCACTATATACAACAAATATTAACAGTTATATAAAAATTAATTTTTTTATGTCTTTTATATTATTTAAAAAAATATTTATATTTAGACCAACTACTATATACACAACAAAAATATTTATATTTATACCAACCACTATATATACAACAAAAATGCAACACATGCCCAAGGAAATTCGAAAACAACAAAAATATTTATACCAACCACTATATACACAACAAAAATGCAACACACGCCTAAGGGGGAGGGAGCCCAAGGGGATTCGACCTTGGGACCTTACGTAAAAAATTCAAAGTCATAACCATCAAGCCATCTAACTACATGTGATTATAAATTGCTGATTAATAGACTATATTTATATTTCGTTTTCATTTAATGATGTTTGGGAATTATCCCACATCGAAAGATGGGTATTGAAATTTAGTATATAAATACCTATACAATATGAATTACAAAATGTGTATAAAAATATTAGGGCAACCTCGCATCTGCGTTTGGACACACGTGTGCGCGTGTGAGTATGTGTGGGGCACGCTCGCACGTGCGCTCGGACACACGTATGCACGTGTGAGTGTACGCGGGGTACGTGCGCTCGAACACACGTGTGCACGTGTGAGTGTGTGTGGGGCACGCTCGCACGTGTGCTCGGACACACGTGTGCGCGTGGAGCATGCTCGCTCGTGCATGTCATGTGTGAACCGGGCTGAATCGAATGGGAACCGGCGGTTCCACACGAGAACCGGGCTGAACCGGATGGGAACCGGCAGTTCCACTCTAAAACAGGGCGGTTCCCGGTTTTTGGTTGAAACCGGCACAGGCACGCATGTTTTCGAGTCGAACCGGTACCGTTTTTTAAAACACTGCTTATATCCTCATTTCAAAAGTGCTCAAAAGATGCATACAGTCTCATAAGAAGTCTCCATCTATACCTATATAAGTAAATTTATCAGGGTGCCCTTGCATATAAAGCACCCAAGCTGATTTTAGTTATGGACACCATTAAGAGCATAGCTTAACCTTCTCGTATATAGGTTAGCATAGATTTATCCACCGAATGGATTATTCTATAATGGTTGCATTTTATCATGTCTACTTACTAACTAACCATATGAATGACATTATTACAACCTTATAGTCATAACTTTTGAGATAACATGAGATTAATTTGAGTTCCCACTGTTGATGGTAACTTAATAGACTTCAGCTTTCTTCTTCTTGATACCTTATTGACATCTTCCCTTGAAATCCTTTTTATCCAATGATCGACCAAGTTTTTCCTTGACTTTCCATGCTCTAGACTTATCACTCCATCTTACACCTTGCGCAAGAATAGCGCGCATTGTGGGGCTTGTGTAGTGTGCAGTGTGCAGTGTGCAGTGTGCAGTAAACAAGATTGAGTACTAAACGCACTTATGTAGTACTCCGTGCGTTTGTTACCTGCACCAATGATGAACGTTGTGCATTTATGTACTATACCAGTATTCCCCTCCAAATGATTTTAGTTTCAAAATTTTAGGAGTCTAATCTCAACCAGGGCTGATAATGAACCTAGAGAGTTGTAAAAAAAATTTAATTTAAAAATGACATTTTCGAGCTCTTCTTGTTTTCGCACCATCATTTTGCTTTTAACATGTCAAAGAGATATACACTGTTTATGGAGCTGCAAAAGTATGGATCCATGGGGGAATTGTATTCCCGTGATTTAAGATCTGTTCTACGCCTTAAATTCATGAAAAGCATATGCGTACTCATGAGTCAGAAGACCCTTGGTAGACTTTTCTAATCTAAAATATCAAATATTGCTTAGTAACAATTTAAGAAGGGAAAAGTCTGTATAAAGTGTCATTACAGAATTAAGGTGGACATCAATAATCCATTGAAAGAGTATTTTGACATTGGAAAACCATTTAATTGTTATGGATATGGAAAAAGAAAAGGAATTCAAATCTCAAATTAATACATCTTGCAGTACATTATATGGACCATCAATTTTCAAGATTTTCATGAATTTATAGATCTAATTGATTTGAACTATTTTGGAACTTAAAATTTTATAATTATAGATAAAATAGATTCTTAGGCCATCCTAATAATTTTCGGTAAAATTGCATCTTATGACAGTTTGAAGGTGCACCTTACTCTGATTGTTTAAGTTTGCATCCTTATGCAAATCACACTCTTTAAAAAAATAAAAATAAGGGTTAAAACCTGATAGAATATCACTAAAGAGGCCAAAATGTTACAAATTACACTTAAGAATATGCTATTCAAATTCCATCTCGATCAATATATCCTCAAAAAAAAAAAGGTTGAAAATTTTCCAAATTTCCTTTCTTTGGAGTGGGGAAGGCAGAACAAATAGGGGTACTTGGCAATTTTACCCTCAATTGTCATTCGGTTAACACCTCTTTGTGGAGTAAAATTATCAAAGTATCGTTAATTGTTTGGGCTCCTCCAGACCAAAAAGGGCAATTTGAGGATTTCTCAATGTCATTAATAAGAACGTACCTGATTGATATAGAAACTTAGATGCGTAACGTTACTTACAATTTGTAATATTTTGATCCTTTTAGTGATATTGTAAGGGGCTTCAACCCCCTTATTGTTGATATTATTGCAAGAAAAAATTATTTTTGAGTTCGAAAACTTATATTTAATCTCCCATCCAATACACAGTCTAAAATAAATCTTGCACAAAATATAATTTTGTAAACCCAGTCTGGTAAACTCAGAGTCTCCTGAGTCAACCACATTAGGTCCCAAACTGGGTCAAATTAGGATTTGATTGGGCCTTGATTGAGTTATTTCTAAACTTAGCTAAGTCTAGCCATGATTGTTGCAATCTCATTGGTCTCACCGGGTTGAGAGTTTTCTTTTCTTTGTTTTGCAAATAAAGTGGTGTAGTTTGTTTAGTTAGCATGATAACTAAACAAAATTTGTAAATTAAATTTAAACAACTTGACATAAAAAGAATCAATTACAGTATAGTAGAAACAATATTATAAGGAAAATATTTTGATTGGGCTGCAATTCTATCAAAATTAAGTAAAGTCTCACTTTAAAATTCACAGAAAATTATAGTTTTGGCATCAAAAGACCTTAAAATTGATCATCTCGACCTTGACTATTGGTTATGAAAAAAATTAGGATTTCAAGCTCTAAAAATAGCAATATAATACATTATATAGACCACTCATTTTCAAGCCTTCATGGATCCGCAAGGATTATACCATTTCTTAAACTACAAATTTTATAATTGGCGGTGGAAATTGATTTTAGGGCCATTTGAGTCTCTACTTTCTTTTCATAAGGCCTCGACTCACTAGTTGAGGATTCCAGGCAAAGTTTCACTTTCTTTTCCTAATGCCTAGGCTTTAAAGAAACCACATCACTATTATAAATCATCCCATCCCTCCCTCATTGTTACTACAATTAGAATCAGGTACGGGAATTTTCTCAACCTAAATTAGATATATGAGATTAGACTCCATTGTATTGGATTCATACTTAATTTCATTAATGAGTAATACTAAACTTATTTTCTACATTTTAAAATTCTCTAGGAAATATTGAAAAACCTATATTTGAACTACTAATTAGACCCACCAAATCCCTGATCAACCCAACGCCACCACTTATCAAGCCAAGCCCAGCTCTGATTTGCAAAACATGATTTCAAGTGGCTCTTAAGATTAATTTATTTTCTTTATTTACTGCTACTAGGAAAAAAAAAGTATAATTCAATCCCACATAATCACCAAATCTTTCCCCTAAATTCAAGAAGGAGCATTTCGAGAAATTATTCAAAGGTTCGAGAAAGATCTTGGCTGGAATCATTAAACTGTAAGAACCTATGACATGCCAACCCGATACACCAACTCTATATTAAAAACATGTAGCTTCTGTTGGGTTTATGTGGCCTTATGAGTACTTGTAAAATGAAATGATATAGTGGAATATGAACTCAGTGAGAATGTGGTCCCTCATGGACCATACTAAGCAAATGATGGTTTGCTGATACCGATCTGTACTTAACGATCTTGGCCAATCGGTTGGGAAAAACCCATGTTACCTGGGCATGAAGAACAAACCAAAGAGGGTTTATAGGTTAGCCCTTGATGAGGTCGGAGAACATGCCCAAATCAGTGAGCCGAGAGACTGTGTGACCCTTGTGTGTGATGGTGGCTTACAGAGACAGGGGCCAAAACCTCATCTATGTACCATCACATGACAAGCATATCGATAGATCGTTCGGGAAAGCTAGAAATCTACCTTTTAAGGTAAAGCGTATGCATGTGCGCGAGATACCCCTATGCGCCATAGAGCTATGATCGCATAAGGTCTTGGTGACCTTGACTTGTCTCTAAGGGATGACCTGTAATCCACATACTGAGATTGCGACCCCTTGGCTCATCCACCAGATTATGGTGACCTACTAATAAGCCCCTACTTGGACTGTGGGTCATGGGAAACACTGGGTCGGTTCAATAAGACAAGTGTGGCTTGTAGTTTACATCGAAGGTGGATTGCCCCATGATTGCAAATTAAATTCCTTAACCATATGGATCCATTTCCCATCAAGTTAATTTAACTATGTTTGTTTTATGATAGAAATTATTTTATAATTATTATTTAAATTTTTATGAGTCATTTGATACTTTATTTATAATTTTTTTTTTACTTAGAAAAATTAAGATATTGATTTTACAAAATTATAAAATTCAAATAATGTTTTAGATTTTTTTTTTTTATAATTTAAAATTTTATAAAATATCATGGAGGGGCCCATATTGCACATGGGCCCACCATGTGTCAAGTTGGTGGGGCTCACATGTGCCACACATGGGTGGCACGCCCCACCCATTGGATGCTTTCTTGGAGTTTAAGTTATTTCATATTTTGTTTATATTATGTTATGACATGTGGTCAAATAAGATATAGAATATTTTGACTATATATTTACCAAATATTGAAAGTGTATATTGACTTGATATATCTTTGGAATATTTTATGAAAGATTATGGAATGCATAATATTTTAATTAGATTTAATTTATCTAATTTCTATTAATGGAAAAATGGTTAAGGAAAGAGGGATAATAGTCTATGCACCTACCACAATGTTGATGACTCATCTATGGAATGGATAGCTCATATCTCTCAACCCACAAGTCACCCTTGATCTACGGTCTATGTTCAATCTCACAAGAAGACGCAAGCCAAGGAAAACTCTAAGAAACCTTAATCTTATTCATGCCTATAAAACATGGATTGTCTCTACCCAAAATCTCTACACCTTATCTTTCTGCCTCTCTTTCTTAAGAAAGTTTCTCTCACTCATGTTTGATCCCTCTCTCCTACATTGTGAAAGAACCTAAGAGTTTAGGTTATGGAGTTCTTCTCTCTCCTGTCTCTCAAATATGACTTTATAGCTAAGGGTTTAGCAAAAAACGATTCCATCTCTCTCAAACTAGGTTGCTAAGAGAATTTACCTAGGGTTTGAGTTTGTGATCAAAGGGCTTCATGTTCTATTAGTGTGGGTTGGCCAAAATTTGCTTTTTCGGTTCGAGATTGAAACTAGACCGTTGATCCTGTGCCATCGGATAGTGGTGACTCAGTGTGGGGTGTAATAAGCTCGGTTGAGGTAGTCTCCGGCACTTTTCCTTTTGTTTCTTGCAATCTTATCTTTTATTCTCAAGCAATAGTTATTTCAATAACATCAAGTTGTTAAGATCTTAGTTTTATTGTTATGTTGATTTTATTTTGAAATTTATCTTATTATAACAAAGACCACATGTAAGTGATCTTTTGCCAAAACAAAGGGGTGAAAAAAATAATAATAATGTATTCCCCTGTAAAAGATCACATAGGTATTTCTTTCATTGGTATCAGAGCTATTGATACTTGATGCTATTACTTATCTTTTCTCTTTATTGAGTTTTGATCATGCTTAGGAATGAGATATAGGAAAGTTACCGATATTTGTGGTCAAGAAATACACCCACGGTTAAAAATTATTAAAATATTCCAATACCAAAAATGCATTCTGCATAATTAGTATTCTGGGCTATTTTGAAGTAGTGATGTGAAGAATATAATAGTGTATTTTCCTATTACATACTTCAGTGATATTTTGTGTCTTTTAGAGTAGGATTTACCTGTAAAATTTCAGTGGGAGATCCTATAGGAATTGAGAGTTATAGACTCAACAATGAAGGGTGTAAGTTTCAACCATACAAAATTCAAGAACTGTTCATTGAGTTCAGTAATTTTTATTACCAATCATATGATTTTATTTCTAGCTGAAATTGGACTGTGACTCATAAAATTGAGTCTACTTTCAAACAAAAAAAAATTTCATCAAGAAAGTTCTTGTTGTTTGAAAGATATGATAATTTTTTGAAGGATACGCAAGTGCTATTTTCTGCAACGAAAATTATTTTCATGACTTGGAAGTTAAGATTTAATTTATATTCTTAACATAATTTTTTATAGTTCACACTAAGTTTTTAGAATTTTCTTATGAGTCTAATTTGTCATAAAATTTATTTGAGAGAGAAATATCTGTGGGAAGAGAGGAAGAAAAATTTTGGATTGAGGAGAGGTTATCCTGAATTTTCTGTAATTTGATATGTAATTGATTGAAGACATGAATTTCTATATTTATCAAGCCTATTTAACAGAGTGATATAAGGCTTATGAAAATATATGTGTTACTATTATGTGTCTAAATTTAAACAAAATTGGTTTGAAAGGGAAACTCCATGATGATGGAGAGAAAAGACAATTTTACTAGATAGTGTTCATCCTGAAATTCTGCAGTATGATTTATTTTGTGACTTGAATGTCATTTATTTCTTTGAAGAAAAGTATTATTTGGGATTCGAACTATGATGTTATGATTTGATTTTGAGTCTAGTTTTCAACAAAAAAGATTTTAAAAAGAAATTCCTTGAGAATTGAGAGAAACAATTTTTTTATTAAGAGATGCTCAACCTGATTTTCAACTGAAAAAATTGCATTGTGACGTAAATGTTACTAAAATGAATATTTAATAAATGGTATGATTTAGGGATGGAGCTGAGCATTATTTTATATTTTTTGAGTCTATTTCAATACTTAAAAGGATTCGAAGATTAACTCTTTATGAGTTGAGAGATATCATATTTTTATCATGGGATGCTCAAGTTCTATTCTGCAGTAAATTAAAAAGATGTGGCATGTTAAGACACATCTTTGGATTCCTAGTTATGAAGACAATTTTTTAGGGCTCATTTAAAAAGGTTTTATAGTGTGTTATGAGTATGACTTATTATAATAAAACTTCAGAGAGGTAATACATAGTTGACAAGATATGACACTCTATGTGAAGAGTATTCGATCTGGGAATAACAGAAAGAAGAAGAAATACAATACCTATAAAAACATCTTGGTTTCTTCAAAATGAAAGGATATATAGAGAGACTTGGTGGTAGCATAGAAACGCTAAAGATCAGTGGGAGAATCAAAATTATAATATTTGAAATAATAGAATGAAGAAGATATTTTCTTCACAATGTAAGACATGATAATCCAAGTATCGAAGAGATGGATACTTCGTGACATGTGAAAACAATGACCAATATATTATCTATCAGTTGCGTGTACTTCTAAGACCACAAAAGCTTGCCAAACAAGTAAAAGCGATTAATCAAGAAATTTGAGGTATGAAATCTATCCCACATTATATGGTAAGGTCATATAGGAAAAGGTCATATAGGGAAAGATGATTCAATACCTTTGTTTAATGTGCTTTGGTTATATTTTGGCTAATTGTTTTATGACTATGTATGAAGTGTATGGACATTAACTAATAAGTGCTAACAAATTTGAAAGTGCCGGTTTTGAATACCTTGTGTTTTTGTGCCTTCTTGTGTTTGAGTATAAACTACTTAAGGTAGTGATACACATAAAGATTGGATTTGATCAAGAGCTTTGAGCCTGATGAAACACGAGAGATGAGTATGGCTCATTCAAATATGTAAGTACAAATAGAGTATTCTGATGGAACTTGGTCTTGGTGACCATCCTCTCAATAATGTCTATAGTATGATGTGTTGCATGTGATGATGATCTCTCAATAAATTCTCCATAATTACCAAAAACAAAATATTTTGTCAAGACTTCAATAGACATTATTTAGTCATGCTTTATTTTGGATAAAATTATAAGATGACATATATGGTTTGCTTTTGTGGCCATGAACTTGATTTGGTAGGAAATTAAAGGTGAATGCGGTAAAATGATTTATGAAGGCTAAGCATGTATTTTATAATTAAATTGGATGATTTGAGAAAAACCCAAGTTTATGAATATGGTTATGAGAAAACCACATAGTCTTGCAAGGTCCATTAAGTTTTTATGAAAATCATTTTAAACTGTCGTACTATTATATAACTATTGCTTGTGAATGCATATATATATATATATATATATATATATCAGATCTTAATTTTTTTTTAATTTAAAAAGAAAAACATGCTGTCTTG
>NW_006499436.1:8009635-8024546 GCF_000471905.2 Amborella trichopoda
ACTTACGTTACCGTTACGTTACGTTAGGTAGGTACGTACGTTACTTAGTTAGTTAGTTTAGTTAGTACGTACGTACGTCTACTACTAACCACCACCTACTATATATATATATATATATATATATATATATATATATATGGAAAACGTCTATAGGTGGAAATGAACAGTGATTTCACTTACCTCATCACCATACAAACTTCATCGCACGGTCACAGCTATCTGGTAGTGTTTCAATGTTTATTTTTTTCATAAAGTCAAATTACTTGAAATTTAGATCATGTGTACATCTTAGTGAGACACAACTACTAAAAACATGAAAAAAAGAATTCGTAAAGTATAAATTGATAAAAATACCCCCTAAAATATATGAGAGTATTTTGGTCAATTTATATTTTACAAATTATTTTTTTCATATTTTTATCAGGTGCGAATCACTAAGATGTACATATGTTCCAAATTTCAGATCATAATGATTAGTAAATAAATAAATAAAAATAAAACACTATCGAATAACTGTGACCGTGCGATGAAGTTTGGATGGTGATGAGGGTAGGAGAAATCACTGTTCAGTTTTGCCTATAGGAATTTTATAGTATCTTGCATATATATATAGAAAATGCTACGGTACGCCAATTCGTGTACCGCTACAGTAAACGCCGAATGGCCCAGATCGAATTTGGGCCGATCTGACGATCACAGATGTCTAATAGTGTTTTATGTTTCATTTTTCTTCTATAAATCGAATGATCTGAAATTTGGAACGTGTATTTATAAAAAATAAGCGAATCTATGAAAAATATCAAAACAATATTTTATATGGAATAAATTGACCAAAATACCCTCAAAAGGTTTCAAGGGTATTTTGGTCAATTTGGTTTTGAGATTTTTTTTTTATATATTTTTATTAGGTGCATCTCACTAATATGTACGTACAATCTAAATTTCAGATCATTTTGATTTGCAAAAAAATAATTAAAATTTAAACACTCTCAGACAACCGTGACCGTCAGATCGGCCCATATTCGATCTGGGCCGTTGGGCGTTTAGTATAGCGGTACACACATTGGCATACACAAAATATGAAAAATATCAATTTTTTTACATGAAATAAATTGATCAAAATACTCCTGAAATATTTTGGGGGGTATTTTGATTAATTTATTTTTCACGAATTATTATTTTTATGTTTTTATTAGGTGTTCCTTGATGAGAAGAGCACACTTCTAATATTTCAAGTGATTTGAATTTGTAGAAATAAATTAAAATTAAAATACTATCAAACATTTGTTAGATCGGCCATAGAATGGCCCATATTCAATCTAAACCATTCGCGTAAGGACGTATGGCTCACAATAGTGACTTCCATATGAATATGAACGTAGGGAACAATGATTTAAAAAAAATCCGGAATGTGATGTAGAAGAAACCTACAAAAACCTCAAAATGGAGGCTGTGATCCACAAAACCCCCAAGCGCACGCGAAAATTATTGGTCCACAAGCTTCAAACCCAAATTTATTTTAACCCGTACGCCTCTCTTCTGCTCACTCTCTCTCTCTCTCTCTCTCAAATAGTACTCTCTTTGTTGTTTCCTCAAAAAAAAAAAACACTTTTTGTTGGTTTTTTTCAGTTCATTTTTCCCTCAGCTTATATGTTTTTTTTTATGTAAATCAACAAATAAATTTGCAAATAAAAAACTATGACAAAATCTCACACCAAAATGGACAAAGATGATAATAACCGAAAAAAGGATTCCCATATCACTTATTTTCTATTATTTATTTTCCCCCTAATATTTGAATTTCTATGTTGTTGAAATGTTTGATTTATAGTCTATAAATCACCGTAAAAATCCTAACTTTGAGTTCGAAGTTTTATTTTCTGAGTAAAACAAAAAGTTATCCCTGCTGAAATTTCAGTTCATATATATATATATATATATATATATATATTTGTAAATAAATAAAAAAATTTGTAAATAAAAAACTATGACAAAATTACATACCAAAATGGAGAACTATGATAATAACAAAAAAAAAGGATTACTTATTTTCTATTTTTTATTTTCCCCCGAATATTTGAAATTCTATGTTTTTGAAATTTGGAAGTATTAACTTATTGTTATTTGTTAGTTGCATCAAGATGTTGAGAATCATATTTGCTTAGCTAGTTCTCTTTGTTTTGTATATTCCATTTAGATGGAACTTTGAACCTTGAGTCTGGATATGATATGAAAAAGTGAAGTGGTTGTACTATGTCATCGTTTGAAGTTTATAGTTGCTTATCACACATATGGTTGACCCAAATTTTTAGATTTTGAGAATGAACAATGGTTCTCGTTTATTCTTTTTATTTTTTGGAGTATTTGTGTTTGATTTTTTTTCATTTATAGAATCCATGAAGGAATTTTTTGTTTGGGTAAATCATCCATCCATCATGGACTTGTTGTTAAATAAGCTAAATTTTCTGGGTTGATGTTGTTATTACTATCATTAGTACTATTATGTTCATCTTCTAATGGAACTCGTTTTTTTTTCTTTTAGATTTTTACCTTTTTTTATTTTAGGGGTATGAAAATTTTCATTTTCATCTTTCGATTCTCTGAACTGATCCACCGACTACCCGAACCGACACGTATATGGGTGTGACCGATTCGAGTCACCGATCTGCTTTTTTAAACCTTGTATTATTGTAGTGCAGGAGGTTATTCATGCTCTTCAGTGTGCTAGGATGAAGGGTTTGATGTGCAAAGTTGAATTAGAAAAGGTCTATGATAGAGTGGAATGTGACTATCTTGTTGTTATCATGAAGCGAATGGGTTTTGGGGAGAGGTGGTGAAGTTGGATATATGAGTGTTTGCGCTCTGCCAATTTATAAATTCCTAGTAATGGAAAAGCTACTTGCTATTTCAAGGTCTTGAGAGGATTGAGATAAGGGGATCCTCTTTCCCTTTTTCTTTGTACTTTGGTAGGGGAGTCATTTAGTTTGATGCTCAATGGGGTTCTTAATTCAGATCTTTTTAAGGGACTCCCTGCTTCCTATTTGAGTCCTATGGTGTTCACCTCTAATATGGTGATGATACATTGGTTGTTTTAAAGGCCTCCTTTGATCTTTGTGGCTGTTTTTAAAGGTTATTAGATTATATCAAGGCTAAGATTAACTTTTCCAAATCGAAGCTTATTAGTATAAATTGTAATGAAAGGGATGTTGGAGAGTGGGCTTCTTGGATGGGATGTGGTAGTGAAACTCTTCTTGTTAAGTACTTTGGGTTACCTTTGGTGAATCATAGTCTTACCGCTAATGGGACTCAATTGTGGAAAGATTTCACTTTAAATTGGATGGATGGAGGACTAGATTTTTTTGTTTTGGAGGCAGAATTACATTGATTAATGCTACTTTGTCAAATCTTCCGGTCTACTAATTAGAAGCTAGAACTTTTGATAATGAATTTCTTATGGAAGGGGGAGTTGAACAAAAGAAATACCATCTTGTTAAGTGGGAGGATGTTTGCTTACCAAAAAGATATGAGGCCTTGTGATTAGGAGGATAAAACACTTTGATGAGGCACTCTTGATTAAATAGAGGTGGAGGTTAGTAGCAGGGGAGCAACACTTGTGGAAAAATATTTTATTCAACATATACGGCACAAATATTTCGGGTTTCCTGGCATAGCCTATAGAGAGCGTCCGTTTCTTGTTTTATCATATGTTAGAATGCTGGTTAGTAATGGAGGTTGACCGAAATTTTGGACTACCAAATGAATTGGGAACCAGCCGTTGAAAATTTCTTACCTTGATTTAATTAGAATATATGCTCATAAGAAGGCCTCTGTTAGTGAGTCTGTTAGTGGGTAGGATTATAATGCCATTTGGGGTATCCAGCTTTTGTGTATAAGAATAAATCCGAATGTTGCTCAACAAATTGGGGATTTGCTCAGGGCGCTTTACCTCACTATTTCTCTCCTATCAGAGCTGATAGATTAAGTGTGGGAGCTTGAACCAGGGGGTTCTTTCTCAGTAATGTTGCTATACAAAAAACCTTGTTTGGATAGATTTTCGACAATCACCTGGTGTATCAAGTGTCTGGGCCTTTAAATTCCTCAAATAGTGAGCGTCTTCTTGTGGTTGGCCGCTTGGGAACAGTTGAAAACGAGGGTAAGGATCATGGTCAATGCGTGTATTATGTGTAGAGAAGAGTCAGACAGCAATGACCATTTGTTTTTACATTGCAATCTCCAAATTACAATGTGCTTGGGTAATGCCGGGGACAATCTCACAGTTGATGTTACAAATGACATGCTTGCCATTCTCTAAAAAATGTATGTATGGTGCTGTGGAAAATCACCGTGGCAGCAGTTATGTGGCACATATGGCAGGAGTGGGAATTTATAATTTTTTCAAAATAAGTCGAGGACTGTGAACCATCCTAAGACTGTTATTCTGCAAATGACATCAGGATAGGCAAGAGCCATTGAAAGGTTTTGAAATAATTTTCTTGAGAATGAAGGGACATATGGTATCTAAGTCAACTCTATATGTTGCTCCACAAGTGGGTTGGTATCAATTTAAAATTTTGATGGGAATATTAGGAAAAGTATGATGAAAGCGGGTTATTGGGGGGATTATTTTGACAATTGCAGGGCAACTCCCTAGGTACCAAGCAATTTAAGCAGAATTTTTAGGCCTCAAGCATTGTGTGCTTAGACTGGACACCAGTGTTCTCCATTTGATCATTGGAGGCTATTCCTCCAATATTATCAAATGGCGCTTAGTCCCACCTTCCATTCTTGGGAAGTGGGTGGTTGATCTTTCGAAGATTCTGACCCATTTGAGGGGAAACAAGTAATACTTATGAACTGAGAAATTAATTCTTTCGCTGATGGGCCCGCTACTTCTACTTCTTTGTTATAAATTTTCTTTTTATTTCCTTTACTTTTTCTCCTTCATTAGTTTTCTTTTTCTCCTCAGGCATTTCGATCCTAATTGTACTTCATTTTCATTTCCTCAATGAAATACCAGTCAAAGGTGTAGAAAGAAAAAAAGAAATTACAAGGAGGAAAGACCCCATGACTATGAACGACAGTCTATATTTAATGTGCTTACATAGACCTTCTATATTATTATCCTGGAACCCGTCTTGGCCCTTTGGGTCGTGCTTGGTTGAGGCAAATGATTGCTAGACCAAACTTCTTGGTTGAGAGGAAAAACGGTTCTTGTTTGTTATAGTGGTAATGGTGGGATAGGGTCCAGGGGTAGCATTAAGCTGGGTGACTCAACCCTAAAAAAAATAGGGCCTAGGCCACAAAATGTGGCCTGAGGGTTGGGCTAGGGCCAAGAAACTACGGCCCCATGGTAGGGCTGGCCGAGCTTGGGCTAGGGCCATGGCCTGCCTGTTCGGGGCTTCTTTTTCTTTGTTTTTTTCTATTATTAATATTTTTATTTTATTTGCCCGGGTGTGGCCCGACCCTGATAGGGCTAGGCCGGGCATAGGCTTGGGCCTTGTCAAGGCTAGGACGACCTTATGGGGGCTAGGGCCAGGGTTTGGCCCGCCAATTACCATCCCTAATGGAGTCTAAGATGTTATGTTGAGGCACAAGGGGACAAAATAGCTCTTTAAAGGATTATCGTGGCCCCATGTCCTTTAGTCATGGGCCCTACGCGAAATTCCCTAGCCAACAGCGTATAAAGCCACCATACAACATACAAATATGACCTATCATGTGTTAATATTATGGGGACCTGCATTGCAAAGTTAGAGTGGGTTGCCAACTTTGGCAGAGGTGTATGCTTTTATACAGCAAACCCTAAGCTCCGAACCGTTTGTCTCTTTCTGCTGTTGATGGTAGAGGAGTTCCGAGCTTGATTGTTGATGGTAGCAGAGTTCCGAGCCAGGTTATAGCACTTTCCCTACAAGCAGGGATCTGAACTGAACAAGCGTGTTCAATTGGTAGAAATTTTGGCTTAAGAAGTCAAACCTTCCAACCTTTTAGTGCCTTCAGGGAGCCAACATGTTTGGAAGGGTCGGCTTTCTAAGCCAAAACTTCCACCAAACAAACATGCTTGAAAAGTTAAACAAATTTGCAAGTTAAAAAGAAGTAGTAGTTGTGTCTAATGGTATGTCCAAACAAGGCCCGTATCTCTTCTGTTACTCTCATATTTCAAGAATGACGATAAATTTGATTTCTTTTTGCATGATGAGTGAGAGGATGTTAAACTTGCAGGAAAGATATGCGTGACATGGTTTGGGGGGACACCAAGAGTGATAATAATGGACACAGAGCTCATCAAAGACATACTTTACAACAAGTTTGGTCACTTCTCTAAACCATCTCCAAATCCACTAGCAAAGCTACTGGCGTTCGGCCTTGTAAGTTTAGAAGGGGAGAAATGGGCGAGACATCGAAGGATCATTAATCACGCATTCCATATGGAAAAGCTCAAAGGTTGCTTCTTCACCTAATCTTTTTATTTCTCAGCATAAGGTTGGCTTCTCATTTAAGTTTTCACTTTTCGTTTTGAAAAAAAAAGGAAAGCTTTCTTTGCTTTTCCTATGGAAAAATATCTTTATACATCCTTTTTTTGGTGGCCATTTTCAATAGACCTAAAAATTTAAAAAGTTTATGGCATCATAAAGGTTTCGAAAAACATACCTTCTAATCTCTAGACCCAGTTGACTCTTTTTTATCTTACTTTTTTAATTCAAACAAAATTTAAAAAGATATATCTATTCCTTTCTAAATCTCTAAGTCTTTTTCTATGCTCTCTCTCTGAAATAACCAAAATATCTTTGAAAATTTTAAAGGTATTTTGATCATTTTATTCTATTGGAAATATTATTTTAATATTTTTGGTCAATTTGCCTAGAGGCCATTTTTGTTTTATAGCACCGCCATTGTACTTTGCTTGCATGCTAAGGCTGGTTTTTGCATCCTCTTCCTCTTGTTTTAAGGAAAATATAAGGGATTAGGTTTTGCATAGTCTTCCTCTTGCTTTAAGGAAAATATAAGGGATTATTTTGGACGCATAAAAGTTTGACAAGAAAATATTTACATGTAAAATATTTATATATATGCAAATAATTTATACTAAAAAATTACTCAAGCGTGGTTTTTCCCATATTTGGTAAACACAGTTGGAAACAAGCAGAGACGGAGAACACAACAAACTTGAAATTATGATGTAGTTTCTCTCTCTAAAAATTTGAAAATAGTTTCTCTTTAAAATTTTCATTTAACTGGTACAATTACATGTGTTGCACATAGATATAAAATAAAAATCTAAAAAATAGTCAATAAATAGAATAAAAAATCAATTTAGTCATATATATTTTAAATATAGTTGTAAATTTAGTATTTGAAAACATAAGATATTTTTAAATTGGTATTTTTTTGTTTAAAGACAATATAATTTATTTTACTACTTTAAGAATTGATTAAACAAAATCTAAAATTTGGTCATAAACGTTTTTTTAAAGAATGAAAATTTATAGAGAAATTACTTTAATTTTATTTTTTAAAAGTTCTTTAAAAGCAATAAAAATCAAGTATTAAATATGTAAAAGACATTAAAAAGAAAAATTAGCCATAAATGTGAGTACATATATGACATGGAACTCATAAAAACAAACCCGAATTACTATGGGGATTTTTGGGTTTTTTGGGCTTTCTTATTTATTTTATAAATAGGAAGATTATCATCCCTTAAATTTTTCTTTCCCACATAAATATGTCCTCTCTGTCTCTCCCCCCTAAAGATCACATCTCGTTCTCTCTCTAATGCAGACATCCTCTCAAAATTTTGGCTAAGAAAATTCCTAAAGATCTCGATTTTGAATCCGAAAGATCACATTAGTAGATCATAGGTAACCTAAACCTAATATAATTTTCTCAAAATTCCCCAAAGCCTATCTCAGCTTGAAGTAGAGTCTGAGAGCTTTACAACTGTTTAAGAATCTCTTGAATTAGACCTATGGATAAAAATATACAATAAATGACAATTTAGTCCCTGTGAGACCCAAGTGTCGGGCTGTGGGCTGGGCTGTGTCACGGCCCGGTAGGCTTAGAAGCGGCCTGATGATGCAGTAAAGGTGTTTTCTTTAATTAGAATAGCCAAAACCTTCAAGATAAATCCAAACAATTCTGGACAAAATCTAAAAAAATCACCAATTGAATTCTATAAATACCCCCCTCCATAACCCAAAAGTTGCTAAGAATAGACATCAAGAAATCCTCCCTTAGAGACTTCCGAAATTAGAAAAATAACAAAAAAAATACCCAAAAATAGGAAAAACACTTATAAGATTCCTGAAACATTTTAAAAAAATTCCAAAAAATCACAGAATTTATATTCAATCTTGGGAGATCCCAAAACCTTTAAAAGCTAATGACATTTTTCTCCTATCTTAATAAATATCAAGAAAAGTCTAGGTAGATCATACCTAAAATTTGCAGCTTTTCTCACTTTCTTAGGAATCCTAGATCTAGGGCAAAGAACTTTAGATTTACGAATTCCAACAAGCAAATACATCAAAAAAAGAGATGACGGTGCAAATCGAAAGAGTGGCCTGATCCGGGCCCGAAACTCTAGGTTTCGTGTCCCTAGAGGTAAATATTTATTTCTTAACTTAATTTAATTTGTTTTTCTTCATTTAATTCTCTGATTTATTTTATTTTTTCTGGAAGTTAATTTATCATTAGATTTAATTAAATTTAGAAGCTGTTTTTTATATGAAAATATGGATTTGGGAGTAGTGCTATTAGTGGACTCGAGAAATGACTGGATTTGTATAGATCTGGGAATTTTTTGAGCTCATAATTCAAGTGACCTCACTCTCTACCTTTAAAAAGATAACTCAGTTTTTACTAAGATTTTAGTAGATCTCATCCCAAAGATTGGAGCAACGTAAACAATTTCGTATCCACCGTGGGCCTTTAAGCTTCAGATCCGTATGTTAGATTTTTATTATTATTTATTTTTCAGCAAAAATAAAAATTAAAAAGAATACAAAGTAAAAAGAGTAAAAATAAAAAATAAAAAAGAATAAAAATAAAAAAACAATATAGATTTGAAAAAAATTAGGAACATTTTTCTCTCAATCTTTATATTTCTTGGATATTTTAGATCAATCTTTACCATCTTTTAGATCAATCTTTATCATCATTTTTAGATCATGTTCTTTTAGAATTATCATTTAGATCAATCTTTATCATGTTCTTCTAGATCCATCTTGATCATCTTTATCTTTAGATTTTTTTTTTTTATATTTATCTTTTAGATATACCTTTTAGATCATCTTTTACTTTCATCTTTTAAATCATCTTTGTTTTCTAGAAAATCTTTCGATCCATCTTGATCATTTTTATATCTTTATCATCTTTTTTAGATATTCTTTCATTCATGCTCACCGTCTTTAGATCAGTTTTTTCTTCTTTAAGATCGTTTTTATCTTATTTGGAGGATACTTTATCATCTTTTAGATCATATTTATCTTCTTTAGAGCCGTCTTTATCATGTTCTTTATCATGTTCTAAATCATCTTGATATGCTTTAGAATCATATCTATCTTCTTTAGTAGCATCTTTTATTTTATTTAAAGCATACTTATCTTCTTTAAGTTCATCTTTCTCTTTTTAGATTACATCTTTTAGAAAGGATCTTCATTTCTTTCCTAACAAAAAACAAAATTCTCTTTTGATAAAATAATTTTTAAAAAAAGAGAAAAAAAATAAATCTAGGCTTTCTCTACGTTATCGGTTTAGATTAGAAATAGATCTCATCATTTTTTATCTCATCTTTTGCTTTGAAGCCTTATCTGCATAGTTTAGAATTTTCTTGACTTTATCTTCATTTATTCTCTCTAAAAAGAAACATTTCTTTTTTCTTTTAGAAGCATCTTTTTCTCATTTTTGAGAGACATCTTTATTTATTTATTTTTTAAAAAACAAGGATAACATTCAAAAAAATTAAAAAATATTATCTTATTATCTTGTTTAGATTAGAATTTATTCCATATTGTTTTTTTTTTATCTGGTAGTCTAGTTTTTACGACTTTTTGATTAGACTAGATTTTCTTTAATTCATGCTTATCTTGCATTAGAGATTAGGTTGTTTTTTACATGTGCGTTTTTATCACTTGCTGCGCACACGTCACTGAGTGTTGATTTTTCCACACCACCATCAAAGCCTAGGGGAGATGCTGCCTAACTAGAGTTGCATCACCCACAAATATCAAAATCTTGAGTTGATGCTGCCCAATTAGGGGTGCACTATCCACCTCCTCAAAAGACTCATTCTAGAGGCCACCAACTTAGTAAAGTCCAAAGAAACTCAGATGATGAACTTATCAGGTAGGCTAACCTGTTAGACTTAGAGTACTGTCGAATATTACGTCAGGGCCCAAGCAAGGCTAGCCATCAAAGAAAACTAGAAAGTCAGACATCTTTGTCTAAACCCAAGAGTTCATCAAGCCCTGCCTCTATTCCTCAAGGTTCACCCTTGGACAATTCTAGGGATTACGAGTCCTCTCAATCAAGTGTCTCAAGAAATTTCTTGAGGTGAAGATTTTCTTTAGGCGTGCTACCCTTGTTGAGTCACATGCCCCATCGAGGGTATCGAGTCGTCAGTTAGGTTAGAGTCAAAGGACTTCTCTAGCCCCTGAACAACAAAGTCATGTGAATTCCATCCCGTTGGTGGGTTGGCATCGCCAATCTTCTCGTCCTCCACCTGTTATAGAACCGGCTCGACCATAGGACCGTCCATCCCATAGTCAATCCAGACCTGACCCTCATCGGATCATGTATCATCCATCGGTGCAGCCTCTTCAGGCCGCCCTAATTTCATATCATTAGTCACAGGCGGCCTATTCAGCTCATGTTCCAACTCAATATCCCTCGAGCTAGCCACACCTGTCCGCTACATGCCCTCTAGTTGTATCACCAGCCTCCAGTCGTTCTTACCCGGGATATCCTGTCAACCAGGTCCTTATGTCTGTACCACCTCTCTATTTGGATCCAACCATCTCGTAGGTTCAGCCTGTCCCTAATTCGGTGCAGCCTGTCGCTAGTTCGGTGCTTCTCATATGAGCTGTATCTCTTGCACCACAAATTATGCCATCAGTTCTGGGCAACCAACAGACTTCTGAGGTTAAAACCCCTGAGTTAGTTGAGATTGCCCAACTGAAAGGCAAACTAACCACATTTAAAGAGAACTTGGTTAATATCGGAGTTCCAAATATACTTCGTCCAAATTCTTACATCAAGGATGTTCTTGGGGATGTTGAACATCTTCCTCTAGGTTTCGAATTTCCTCGGTTTGAAAACAAGTGCAACAAGAAAGGTGATCCTGAAAATCACATCATCGCTTACCTATTCACTGTTCCTGCAATTAAAGAGAAACCTCATGGTCTCAAGGCCATGTTTCAATACACTCTCTCAGAACAACCTTTAATGTGGTTCCGGGACGTACTTACCAATTACCCAAATCAAAATTCTGATGAGTTGTTTCAACATTTTATTGAGAAATATTGCGGGATCAGAGAGAGATCAATGACCCTTGGCGAATTGGTTTCCACCAGACAAAATTTGGGTAAGTTGTTTACAGTTTTGTCCAACGATTTAGAGAGACTACATCAAAAGTCCTTGATTGCATGTTTTTTGAAGCTTCTAAGATCGTTATAGTCATAGAGAATGCTTCTCCTTAGTATAAACTCTACCTTAGTAAAAGCATTCAGCCTTTCTCTTTTGACTCAGTGCTAGAAATGGTTTCATGTTATGAGAGAGCAAAGAAAAGGGCCAGAGATTGGTCACCAGTTACACTGGGGCAAGAGCTTGATGAAACCATACTAGGGCAAGAGCCAGATGAAGTTTCGATGGAACAAAATCCTGACTACAATGAAGATTCATCTGAATGTGACTCTGAAGATATGACAATTAAAGAATTTGAAGCCGATCCTAAGTCAGGACCATCCTCCAAACTGCTTAGGGATATAGATAGGTTTAACTTGTGGAAAGACTAGGAGATGTTAGATGCTACGAGTAAAGATAAAGAAGTCCTAGCTGATATCAACATGATAAAGATCGACAAGTCGAAATCCCTACTCAAGCCTGAAAATCATCCAACATAGCCTTGGAGCACATGAAGAAATCGCTATGAAAATGAAGACCGAAATGGTAGATTGACCTATGTTACTATGAAATTGCAAAAACCAAATGATGAGAATTGTCTTAACTTGGACCTATTACATGGGGAGCTCCTATAGAATTAGACAAGTCACACCTACAAAAGGAGGGCGCAATTCCAGTTGTCCCAGTAAAATTTGAGAATACAAAGGCACGAAGGGACCAAGTTATCCACCCCATGAAAATATTCTAGATGAGCATGAGCTCATTCAAAACCCTGTGGCTAGGGAATTTCATAAACAAAATGGAAAATATTGCCTTAGCCCAGGGTTCACGATCCAAGAGAGAACGAAAGAGAAAACTACCCCAGAAGAAGTTCTAATTGGAGTGGATGGAACGAACTTGCAAGAGACTCATGACACCCATGTCCTAGACTGGGGGGCAGGGGCAAATAATCCAAATGACGGGAATAACCATAGCCAGAGTTTGGAAACTCAAGAAATGAGAGTTATTCAAGAAAATCTCGATTTCGATTGAAGATGCAAGTGCACATAAAGTTCAAGACATCTCTGTGATACATGTCACTATAAAAGAAAATGACTTAATCAATCCCATCACTCTCACTCACAACTCTATCTCTTAGAGCTGATTCTATCTTTAAAACTCGAATGGGAGAGGGATTGTACTCTTTCTTTTACACTCACACTTTCTCTCGCTCAATTGGAGCTCTCACACATCTGACACCTTTTTCGCGTGTGTATTGTTGTGTGTAAAGACCTCCACCCTTCCCCTTTTTATAGTGAGACAAAGGCCTTCTCATTCATATGGGAGTAACCTCCTCATGAATGGGCACCCTAATTGTGCATAGTACGTGCCATTCATGAGAGGGTAACCTCCTCATGAAGAAGTGCAACCTCTCCCCACCTTCCTTCATGTAGCAATGTAAGTCAAACATGAAGGACGAGTGGTCCACATGGGAGTACCTTCACACTAAGGATGCACCTTCATGTTTTCATTTCTCACTCGTCTTGTATGTGAGAGGGGTTACTTGCCCAAATAAGAGTTGTCAATTGTGATTGCATCGTGAGTATTTTTCATACAAAGGGAAAATGCGGCGTGCAACCTACTTGAGGGAACATTCTAGTAGAGAGAACCATATCAAGTTTTCCACTAACTATTGGCTATGTGGCCTAAAAGCCAATAGTCTTATGCTCTGTGGGAGTTAGAGAGAGACAGAATCTGGGTGCTTGTTGCACTGAGCCCTAGATTCATATACCCTGAGTATTTGAGGCATTGCGAGTATACTTTTTGAGAGTGTGAACTCTCGAAGAGGTGTGAGGGTCACCTCCCAGTCAAGAATATATTGATTAGAATGCCTTATAGTTGCTGTGATAAGTCAAGGCTTGGATAATCCAAACGAGAAAAATAGAGCCCGAATATTTAAAAGAGTATTCGCCTTGTATGAAATGGTCGGCTCATGGGACATGAGCCCGTATCCTAACACGAGACCGTTCCATGGTATGTGCACTCACAGTCGTATGGGAAAGCCCCTCTGTATTTGAGAGGACTCATGTATTTGAGTAGAAACATGTCCCACAGGGGTGCACCAGTAATCCATTGAATCCCCGATGACAGGAAGCTATGGCTCAACGACTTTGATGTAACCAATTATGTGTCCCTATCATAGACTGTGGATCATAGGTCTATTGGGTCAGCTTGAGATACCGGTGGAATGTCATTCAGGTTAGCCCAATGGAAGACTCCGACTAGTATTATAAGTTTAGAGATCTCATTTATCTTTGGCTCAAATTAATCTAAAATTGAAGAGAAAAGTTTTTATATTAATGATAAATTGTATTTTTAGAGAATTAACGAGAAATTATTTAGAGAATTTTTGAGATTTTTTGGAGAATTTTTCAATTTTTTTAAATAATAAAAAATCTGTTTTTCAAGTTTGTTTGACGTAAATACCAAACAAAGACATCCTATAGGGATGCCACATGGATCCCAAGTAGCCATAGGGATCCCATGTGGCACCCCCACCTCCCCACTCGTGGATGACATCATGCTGACATCATATACATGTGGGGACCTATTTGTCATTAATTTTTTTGTTGGTATTATGTTATAACATGTTATCTTGTTATTTAAAGGGTTATATCTTGTTATGACTTAAGTTTAATTTAAGTCACATATTTTTTTTTAACTCATATGTGTCATTTTTTGCATGTGTGAAGTCATGGGATTTTGAGAATTAATTTAATTCATATTATTATCCACATATGATTTTGTAGCATGTGATATATGTGGCACCACCTTATGGGCTTGACCCATGTGAAACTTTAGGATTGTTAAAATCTTATTGGTAGTATTATAAGATATTTTATTCACATGTGTAAATGTCCCATATTACCTTTATGTCCTTATCATTGTATTTTATTGACTGTCACAAATTATTCAAAAACCATGGGCATAAGTGTAAACATGAATTTAGACTTAATGAGAAATAAAACATGAAGCTAAGGGTTTCAAGGTAAAATGTCTATAACCTAGGTTTTGAGGAGTGAAGGGTGTCAAAAAGCTCATCCATTGATCTTGATGATAAGATATGGATGAGTGGGTTGGATAAAAGCCTCTCATGTGCCATTCATCTAAGGCATCAAGGATCAAGATCAAATCTATCTTTATGATCTAAGTATAAAAGTAACTTATGGGATCAATTATTACCTTATTTTGAGTATTCAATTCAAAGAGAGAGAGAGAGAGAGAGAGAGAGAGAGAGAGAGAGAGAGACGCC
>NW_006499436.1:8026480-8040303 GCF_000471905.2 Amborella trichopoda
TTTTGAGTAAGGGATTTGTAAGGGACCTATTAGGGTTGAATTTTATTATTCAAATGTGTTCAAATGAATATATGTATTATGGTTTTGTATTGAGATATTCATGCATTTAAACCGCTGAGTTTTTATACAATGAAATATTTTTAAAAGATTGCATTTGTAGCCCATTGGTCTTATACCAGCAACACTAACTGGCATGGAACACCTCATCTCTTCAATACCTGCAAAATAAAGATTGCTCCACCTACCCTAGACCCAATTTGACCACACCGGGCTACGTTCTCTACTAATCCCTCATGAGCCCAGCTCAGAAGATTACGAAACCCATTCCTACACATTTACTTTCAATGCGCGGGTAATGTGTATTGTTTTCTTATGGTACTAAAGCATAGTGTGATAACAAATGGTCTTCTCTTATTACATACATTATTCTATTCTAACCCGATCATTGTCCTAGCAATGTTCCAGACGAGTCTTACACTTGAACCTAAAGAGTACATGCCAAAGTGAATAATCAAAGCAAATTTTTCTAATATAACACGTATGGTATAAATCATAAGTCATGGTGGATCACATCAAATGTGTGTCAGAATCTATACTATGTAGGTTATAGTCTTTTCACAGCCATACAATCGGTCGCCACCTAGCACCCCACAGTCACATCCATTCATCAACCTGAACACCCCTGATGTTTATCCCTAGCTACTTACAGGCTACATGATCTTCAAGACATCAATTTGAATGGATCATGCTAATTCCTTTATAGAATCTCATTTCGAACACTTGGTCGAGACGATAAATACATCATGTGCATATCTCATCCTTCAATATCCTAGATATTGAGGGTAGCTCATGCGAGTAATGAGCTTTAGCTTATCGACGAATTAAATGATAATTTCACATTATTGTGTGCCTGTATGTATTAAAGTGCACAAACCATCCATCATAATGAAAATAACATTCATATTACATTATAACAGGGTACTAAGATCCTAAAGTGTAACATAAACACATAGGTTCTTGAGGGCCATAGTTCTTACATGAGTTTAATGTGCGGCCCCTGACAATATCCTTAGTCAAGGGATCCGCTACCATTTCAGTTGTAGGAATATGAGTTAACACCACCTATCCGTATGTAACAATGTCTCGAATATAGTGATATCTAACATCAATGTGCTTTGATTTTTCTTGGTACTTTGAGCCTTTTGTAAAAGCAAGTGTCGCTGTATTATCACAAAATATATTGCGACAACACCCAAGTTCTTTAGGAATCTCCTCAACCATATGGCTTATTGAACTGCTACACTACAAACAATGTATTCTGACTCCATAGTAGACAGAGAAACACGTGACTACTTTTTGTTACATCATGAGACTGCACCGCCATCTAAGAAGCATACATAACCCGAAGTCAATTTACGCTCATGTAGGTCTACTACTCAATCAGCATCACTAAATCCTTGTAACCGCAAATCGGTTCCCTAGAAACATAACATTTGACTTGAGGTTCCCTAAAGTTATAAAAAAATCCTCTTCACTGCTTCCCAATGACCTTATCCTGGATTACTTTAATACCATCTAGCGAGACCCACTGGATAGGCAATATCTGAATGCGTGTAGAGAATCGCATACATTAAACTACCAACCACACTTGTATATGGAACATGAGACATTATGTTCCTCTTAGCTCCTGTTTACGGACACATGTCGAGACTAATAGTATACCCTTTTTCAACTGGAGTATCTATGGGTTTCGAGTCTTGTATATGAAATCGCTCAAGATTCTTTTGGATATATGTTTCTTGTGATATAACAAGAAACCTTTGAGAGTGATCTCGATGTGTCTTAACACCGCGTATTTAACTCGCTTCACCCATCTCAAATTTGGAGGACAACTCCTTCGTGGAAACAAGTTGCTCCAGGTCATTCCCAGCTAACAAAATATCATTGACATAAAAAGATAGTATTTGAATGCTTTCCTGATACTTCTTAATATATAAACAATGGTCTTCTTGAAGCATTGCAAAATCATAAGTCACTATAGCCTCATGAAATTTGATATACCACTGTCTTGATGACTACTTGAGACCATATATGGATTTCTTGAGCTTGCACACTTTTCACTCAAGGCTAGGGGCTATAAAACCTGTAGATTGCTCCATATAGATCTCTTTCATCAAGTCACCATTTAGAAATGCAATCTTCACATCCATTTGGAAGAGTTCCAGATCCATATGTGCGACGATTGCTAGGATTAGGCGAATCAAGGTCATTCTCACCATAAGGGAGAATGTCTCATTGTAGTTCACTCCCTCAATTTGGGTGAACCCTTTCTCCATAAGTGGACTTTATACTTATCTATAGTTCTATCAGTCTTCCTCTTGATTTTCAAGACCCACTTGTTTCCAATTGATCTTCTATTAGACGACAAATTCATAAGTTCCCAAGCTTGATTTTACTCCATGGAACTAAGCTCGTCTTTCATAGCAGACATCGACTGATCCACAATTGGAGAATTCAAGGTATCTTGGAATGAGCTAGGCTCATCAACATCAAGTGAAATTCATGTGAGACCCTCTACTTTAAAGTGCCTTTGAGGAAGTTTTCCACGTTGACTCCTTCGAAGTTCGACTTGTGATTCACTCTCAATAGGTGGCTCTAGCATGGTCGGTGACTCAATATGGGTTATTTTCTCATTCTCAACCGGTGACTCACTCTCACTATCATTAATAATCATGGGAAAATTCCCACTATTACCCTCAAGTGAAAGAACCACCTCAATATCTATCTGAGATTAGGCTCTTCATAGAGCTCTTCAAACATACGAGACCACGTCCTCTTAGGGAATTTTGTCTCTATAAAATCTACATTGTGAGATTCTATTTCTTTCATCCAGCCACTATCACGTTCTTGACTGAACACATCCTTTCGAGTGCTCAAAATATCTGACAAATATGTACTCGAGAGACCGCTTGTCTAGTTTCCTTGTCAATTGAGAAGGGATGTAAACGTGTGCAGCTGACCCCCAAGGACGTAAATAGAAAATATCTGGCTTTTCTATCTATCCATAACTCATAAGGGGTCTTGGGAATAGATTTTTATGATACTCTATTTAGGACATACGTCGCAGTAAAGAGTGTATCTCCCCAAAATGATATTGGGAGGTTCGCATGAGCTTTCATAGACCTCACTATGTCCAATAGAGTACGATTCTCTCTTTCTGCAACACCATTTTATTGCGGAGTGTAGGACATCATCTTTTGTCTACAGATTCCCTTATTCTCACAAAGATTCTTAAACTGATCAGATATGTATTCTTCCCCTCGATCAGTGCGAAGAACCTTAATTCTTTTGTCCAACAGATTTTCAACCTTTAGCATAAAACGACGAAAGCAGTTTATTACTTGTGATTTAGATGAGATTAGGTATACATACTTGTAGCGAGAATAATCATGGATAAATGTGATAAAATAACATAAACCGTCACGAACCATCTCATTAAATAGACCACAAATGTCAGAATGTATTATATTTAGAAGACTGGTTGCTCTTTTGGCTTTAGGAAATGACATTCTAATTGACTTTTCAGCTATACATGGATCACAGATAGGCATGTATATTTTGGATAATGGCAACAACCCTTTTTTGGCTAACTAGATAATCCTATCTTTTTCTATATGGACAAGCCTAGCATGCCACATTATGGAGTTGTGTGCAATAGAAGAGGTGGAAAATGATGAAGATGTTGTGTAGGTAGAAGGAAGTAAAAAATTAACATCATGATTATCTAAAACAACAAGTAATTCATAATCCGTCCATAACAGTGAAGACCATTTGAAAATGTAAATGTAGCATAACTAAGCATGAAATTGATAAAGCAACCGTCTCTCACTAGACATAAAACTGAAAACAAACTTTTTCCCATTTTGGGAGCATAAAGGATGTCATGGAGAAAAAGAGTCCAACTACTTCGGAATCAGAGTTGGTAAGTTCCAACACCTAGCACATCCTCTAATGCATAATTTCCTATTTAAATCATCCGGCTTCCAACCGGTAAAGTTTGAAGCTCAACGAAAGTTTCTCGATCCCTTGCTACATGCCTTGTCGCTCCTGAATCCATAATCCACCTAATAAATTGTGAATGAGCAACAAGCACCAAGTACAAACATTTGCATAGCTAGGGAAATTAATTCGTACTTTTCTACATTTAAGACATTCGCATGCATATTGGCCCTTCTTCTTGCAACTGTTGCTAGTTATTTCATTTTTATCCCTTGTGGGATTCCCATGTCTATGTCTGGCCTTTTTCTTTTCCTCAGCCTCTTGCTTAGGTTGCTCCTTCCTTTGAGGTGCCCCATTCCAATACTTACCTTGAGGTTTACGGCTTCTAGGCTTGCTTGATTGGATAAACCTCGAGGCTTGCTTGATTGGGCAACTAGAGTGGTTCTAGCTCCAAAAGATGAGCGAAACTCAACTTCTATATCAAGGTGATTGGAAAGCTAAGAAAATTTGTTACAGCTTCATTATGTAACATTAGTGACTTGATATTTTCCTAGCATTCCTCAAGAGACCTAAGTAATCCAAGCTTCTGTTGCTCGTGACTGAGTTTGTTTCTAGCTCCCTTTAGGTCACATATCAGTTGAGATATTTTTTAGACATGGCTTGCCATCGACCCATTTGGAGTTATTTTGTATGTCTCAAAAGCCATAGATAAGGTTCGTAACTGAGCAACAAAAGTGTGAGCATATTTATGTTGAAGCGTATCCCACATAGCCTTTGTTGTGTAGAGTCCCTCGAATTAACAAATGAGGTTATCAACTATTGCTCTTAGAAAAGTAAAACGAGTGCTACGGTCAACATTGCCTCATGCCTCATATTCACGAAGAAGATCTTTTGCGGCACCTTATTCAGGTTTTTGCTTAATAGTAGTTAGGTATTCAAGAGTATCTTGCTCATTTACAAAGTATTGCATTTTCCTATACCACATATGAAAATTGCTCCCACTCAACCTTTCACCTTTAGTGAGATCCGCGATCACATTTTTAGAAGCCATTCTAAGTAAAAAAACAAAATTACATCCATAAATATGGATGTATGATGGTTTGTTTGATCCATGATAGCACATATATTATCATTTTTACGCTTGTTAATTGTTTAGTTATTTGAAACAACTTGACCCTTAAAAGTCTTGATATGAAAATTTCGCATGGCTACATTGAGCTCTTGCTTGTAATCAATACCAAGTTTATTTCTTGGATCTAGCATCTCAAATACCTCACAATTTGCAAGCGGTGTACCTTCTTAGATGCACTCTTGCAAAAAAAAAAAAAAAACTTTATATGCATCATTCAAATGTTAAAAAAATGAGTAGGGCCTGCCATGCATGGCATAGCATGCGATGCTTATAAATATCAAGTTGCCATGACACTCATGGCCTAGGAGGCATCAACTTGCATAACTCATACATAAGGCTGGACACTCCTCAATGCGTAAGGCTTGCATTACTATATAGTTAGTACATAAGGTTAGTGCACTTGCACATGATCTTAATATAATCATCATTTGCACTTAGCAACAACATAGGCTAACAATAATCGAGCCTTCAAAAAACTATAGTGGAAATGATAATGTAGGCACAATCGAGAACCCAGTTCCACAATGGCTTTGATACCAATGTTGGAATAATACAGTCTAACGGCCAAAGCAGAAGCAAAATAAAACAACCGGGAAGCGAGTATCATACGTGAGTTCTCACAAAAGATTTTTGGTGAACGAGTGTGGAGAGGAATGATTAACTCTCGTAGGCATGCTCGACAACTACTAAAGCTGCTGAGATATATTCCACACTGCAAATCCCGAGTCAGGTGGAAGCTCACGAACACTCGTACAAACGTGATTAACGAGCAGTTCGAGCTCGACTCTCATGCACAACTCTATCTCTCATGGCTGTTCTATCCTTATAACTCGATTGGGAGAGGGATTGTACTCTCTCACACTCACACACACTCTCTCAATAGTACTTCTCACACGTTTCTTGTGTGTGTATAGTTGTGTGTAGAGACCTCCACCACTCCCCTTTTTATAGTGAGAGAAATGCCTCATTCATATGGGAGTAACCTCCTCATGAATGGCCACCCTAATTGTGTATGTTGCATGCCATTCATGGGAGGGTAACCCGTCATGAAAAGGTGCAACCTCTCCCCATCTCCTTTTATATAATAACGTAAGTCAAGCATGAAGGGGGTGTGGTACACTTTGGTGTACCCTCACACTAGGGATGCACCGTCTTGTCTAAAATTATGAATATTAAAAAAATGAAAATTATTTCATGTGGGCCGGAAAATATTTTTACATATGCGGTCTAGAAAGTGTAAACATCCTTTTTAAAGATGGATACAAGTAGGTGTTCCATCTAAAACTAGTGGAAACTAATGGTCCAAATATTTTCTTCTTATTGGAATTATTATTTCTAGTTTTTAAAATTTATTTAAATTTTCATATTCATGATCTCCATGTTAGAGATTACATGTCCTAAAAAATTAAGTCTTAAAATCCATCTCAAAAATAGATTTATTAAGAGGCTTGTATTTCTACATATGCGGGCTTGGCCACAAAGAAACCGGGTCCTTAAAAAAAAGGAATTTCGAGTCCTTAAAAAATAGTGTAGTAGCATGTAACATATTATTTGGACCTTCTATTTTCAATTGTGGACCATCTATAATCACTGGAAATAGACTTTCATACTATCATAGGGTTTTTAGGGCTAAAATTGCATTTTCCGTTTGCACTGTTGATGTGTAGTTTAATTTTAATATTTATGGTTTAATTTTAAGATTTATACCTAACAGGTATAAATAAATATCCCTAATATAGTCTCAGTGGAAGGCATATTTGAAAAGTATTTTCATGTGAAAAAAAATCCTCACATGATTAGGTGTGTAAAAATTTCACACCTATTGGTTGCCAATAATTGTAAAAAAATACAAAGGGTCCAATTGGCATAGAAAAACTCCCATACCTAATCACATGAGGGAGTATATTCACGTGAAGAAAGCATTTTCAGCATACCAAACGTGCTAGTCGTTGTAATTTCAATCGAATCATTTTTTACTTTTGGGAAAATATCATTAAAATCATTAATCCATCTCAAATACTATTTGAGGTAGTCAAATCAACTAATTTACCAACAAAGCAAACTCGTCAACCATCTTGTTAGAAAATACACAAAATGCCCCTGTTCTAGGTTTGGAACATGAGGAGACAATTGGATCAGCTTAATTAATTTTGGTAATATTAATTTATGTTAGACTCTTAAAAATGCAATGGGGTTTTTCTAACTTGTACCAAAATGGTCAGAATGCACCTACTTGTTCTATGAGTTGGGTCCCAATCTTGTAACGAGATTTTGCGATGAAGTTTTAAAACCTCTGACATGCAATGGTAGTTTTGTCTCTAGCCTTGGGTGGCTTAAGTTGAAAAAAATGACCCTAATATTTTTTTCTTCTACTTTTCAATCAAATTGCTATTGATTTTATAAAGCGATTTGGTGTTCGATACATTGGAAAATCAAGAGGTACCTTCATTCAATTTCAATAACGATTTACTACTTTAATCTCTTTGCAATAATCTTCAAAAGAAGTATCCAAAGTGATAATTAACTTTTGGCACAAGTAGGTCACAATGAGTCTTTTTTTATCAAATTTAAAATCGAATGGTTGTAAGAGTGTCATTAACTAAACTTCCAAAAAAAATATATTCTCCAACTTTGTGATACATCAAGCCATCCAATTTGATATCTAATGGCTAGAAGTAATTGTGAATGTCTTGTAACAAAGACAAAAGGTCTCATAACATATAATCCCTAAAAATCTTGTTTTTGTATCTACCATTTACTATCTGACTTAGCCAAAATTAGACAAAAACTTTAAACGTATATCTATTTTTCTTAATTCCTATTTTGATATTCTTTTACAACAAGCAAAGCCCCTTATGAGGGAAAGTAAAGGGTACAACACAAAAAAGTAACAGAATGGGATAAATTCATAAAGTCTTAGAGTATCGGACAAGGATTTTCTTTATTAACAAGAATAAGAAAAGGCATGACTTTGCTTTTGAAGTTGAACTTCAATGTGACAGGGTTTTCCACTCCTCGATATAAATGCGGCGATGCACTGCCCAAGTCGTTTAGGTTAGGAACTGATATAGGCAACCTTTGCATATTTTCCTTAGAGCTTGCTTTGCCCTAAGAAACTACGGATTGTGGTCTGACAGCTTAGCTGTTGGGTGTCCCATCCCATGAGGGAGGGGCATCGATGATATTTTTCTATTAAAAGGGATGAGGCATAACACAACCCATTGAGTTGTTATAAGTGGATAACTACTCATGTGAATTGATTGTTATGAAATATTGAGTCTTATCACTCTAGAGAGCGAGAGAGAGCATATGAATTTCTTCCTCAATGAAATAGGATAATAATTACGTAAGATGATGTAGAGATTTTGTGGAAACCAAATGTGATCCCATATAAAAGGGAAAACATCACGTAGATACTAGTGTTGTCTCTCCCCAAAGGTTTAGCAAGTACCTCTTCTTTGAGCGTACCTCTATTGGGTGGATACATAAAAACAATTTTGTAAAAGGAAGAAGAGAGAGCTACAATGATCATTTTCTTAGAGAGAAGAAGAGAGAAACATGGGAGAGTAAGCGACCCTTTTCTTAAATCTTTTCCTTAGAAAGAGAGAAAGATAGAGAAGAGAGCAGTGTTTCAAAAAGCGCTAGGCCGCACTTAGACGATCGGGGGTGTCCAGGTCGCCCAGCGCCTAGGCGGGCACCTAGAACCCAGGCAGCCTAGTTGATTTTTTTTTTTTTTGGAATTTCTCTCTCTAAAATAGCCTTTAATAGGTTTTAGGTTTTAAATGAACATAAAACCCACAAATTTTCCCCTTTAGTATTAAAAAAAATGACTCAAACATACCCTCAAGTGACCACAATTCCGCCCCTGGGTGGGGCGCAGATGGTTGCCTAGGCGGGTTCAAGCGGGTGCCTCGGTGGGTTCCTGGGCGCTTAAGCAGGTGCCCAGGGATATTTGCTTAATTTGCGATGCGCCCAGGTGTTCTTGACCGCCTAGCGGCCGCCCAAGCACTGGGTGGTTCACTTTTTAACACATTGGAAGAGAGAAAGAGTGATTTTGTGGATTTATTATAGTACCTCTTAGAGTGAGAAAACCCAGAGAGAGAGAGAGAAACCCATAGAGAAAGAAAGCTTCTGAGAGTGAGAGAACCTCAGATAAGGGAAAACAAAAAGAGAGAATGCCTCTAGAAGGACTAAGAGAACCCAAGAAATCTTGCATCTTGGAAGAACTTTGTAATCATTATTTTTAATAATGGATTTGATTTCTTTCTCCTATAGACAACCTAAAAAGGTGAACCATGCAATATCTCGATGCCAGTAAGTCATTTATTTGTTTTGCTTACGCTTTATTGCATGATTTCCACTCATATACACACATACATACTTTTTGGTTTATTTTGTGTCTCATAAATCTGGGTTCTGTTGTGTACATCCGCAGTCATGCGAAAGGGTTCAACTAGGTGAGCCCAACACGTATCAGAGCATGGTTCCCTTGACTCAAATAAACCACATGGCTATTCCTATAACCATTTGCTGCTGAAGTGAGCCTTTCGGTAGTAGGATGATCAATGAAGAAAAATTGTGGAGAGACTCTCATTTGACCGCCGAACGGAGCCTTTGGGACATGTCATTAGTCAGTGACTATTGGTGAATGGCCACTGTGCAAAGAAGCTCTTGACCAACGTACCGTCGGTCACCACCTTGACCAATAGTAAATCACTTTGATTGTCTGTGGTTCACATTGACTGACGGTGATACCTTAATAGTTAGTGAGATCTCAACCGCCAACAAATACTTGACCGCTTATAAATATTTGACTGTCGATGGATGCTTGACTGTTGAAGGATACAAGACCGTTAACTGGTTAATAACCAATGAGCTTGACTGTTGATGAGTTGTCAACCGATGGATCCTTAACTGTCGACGAATCCTTGACCCACAGTGGGAGCTTGATAGACAATGAATCTCCTTGATGGTCGGTGAATAGAAAGGAGGGGTGTGGACGACAATGTGTGTGGATTAAATGTGGATTCAATACCGGAAGCAAGATGATATTGCTCAACAGGAATAATTGGATCATTTCGAAGCTGAAGATGGAAGATCTTTTGTACTATAGGGACTTGTACACACCCATTGAAAGGGTAGAATAGAAGCCTGAAGGAATGATGAACAATAAGTGAAAGAGACTAGACTGAAAGAATCTCAGAACTATCTAACAATGGTTGGGAAAAAATTTGTTCCACCATGTGTCGACAAAGAGATCCGCCAAGTCATTGTGGGATAAGCTACATGAATTGTATGAGAGAAAGATTGAAAAAAAGAAGACGTTCTTGATCTTAAAAATTATGAACATGAAGTTTAGGAATGGCAGATCATTTGCAGAGCACTTGAATGAGGTGCAAAGCATAACTTGCAATGATGAAGTAATTCTTGAAAGAAGAGCTACAAGCTCTATTTTATTTCGGTTAACTACCAGACAGTTGGGCGACCCCAATACACTCAGTGAGTAACTCAACATCTGATGGGTAGTCACTAGTAGCCTGTTGACTGAGGAGTCGAAAAGAAAATCTTTTGACACATCAAACTTGCAAGTTCCTTCACAAATAGAGGAAGGTCTAGGAATGTGGATCAAAACCGATCAAATTAATCTAATGATAAAGCTAGATCAAAGACAACAAAGGGGATCATATGTTTTTATTATGGCAAGGAAGGGCACATCAAGAAAAAGTGTCAAAAGCTCAAGAAAGAGCAGAATGAGGACAATGCCAAGAATGTTGATAGCGAAACCACTGTCGTGACTACAAATGTTGGTGTGGTCAGAAACTGTGATGACCGGTGTATTAATATTACATCAGGTTCATGCAACTCTGATTGGGTTATAGATATTGGAACATCGTTTCATGTTACCCCCACATGGACGCTATTTTTCTTCTTATATAGTCGGAGATTTGGCTCCGTAATGATTGGGAACAACGGTTCCTCAAAGATTGTGGGTAAGGGAGTTGTAGACATCATGACTAACATTGGAATGAAGCCGGTGTTAAAGGATATTAGACATGTACTAGATATCCATCATAACCTCAAATTAGGAGGTTGTTTAGATGATGAAGGATACTATTCAGTGTTCAATTAGGGACATTGGAAGTTGATAAAGGAATCTCTTGTCATAACAAAGGGCAAGGAATGTTGTTCACTCTACATAACACATGTGCAGTTCTCTAATAGATAAGTTAATGCCATCATTGAAGAACCCTCACTAGACGTGTCATAGGCGACTAAGCCACATAAGTAAAAAAGAAATGCAAATCTTAAAAAAGAAGTAGATCCTTCTTAGTGTTAAGAATGCATATCTAACTCCATGTGACTACTATTTGCTAGACAAATAACATAGAATCACTTTCTTTAGTAAGGGCTCTAAGGATATGAAAATCCTAGTTCTGTTGTATTCAGATGCGTATGGTCCCATGGATGTCAAGTTGTTTGGTGGCACATCATATTTCATCACCTTCATCAATGATGCTTAAGAAAAGGTATGGGTGCCCTTAATAAAATCAAAAGATCAAGTGTTTGAGATCTTTCAGAATTTCCATGCTAAAGTGGAATGGGGGACAAACAAGCTGCTAAAGCATCGTAGATCAGACAATGGGGGAGTACACCTCTAATGCTTTCAAAAGCTGTTGACATAAGGCATGAAAAGGCGGTGCCATATAACTGCTAGCATAATGGTGTACTAGAGAGAATGAGTTATACTATTATGAGAAAGTTAGGAGCATGCTATCTGTCACCAAGTTAAATTGTATTGGGGTAAAGAAATCCTCATAGTATGCTACCTAAAAAATAGATCCCCTTTGTTTAGTCTGGATGGTAAAATCCCAAAGAGTGTTTAGATCGAAAATGATCTCTCATTCACACTTGAGGGTGTTTGGGTGCAAGGCATTGATCAAGAAACAAAGGTCCAAGTTGGATGAGAAAGCACTCATATGCATCTTCTTAAGGTACTCAGATGAAGAGTTTAGTTATAGGCCATGGGATCCTAAGAACAAGATGGTGATCAAGAGTACGGCTGGATCTTTCAAGAAGTCCCTTACCATTGAATACATGAAGAAGCATGAAAGACCACAAATGTTCAATGGTTCAGAAGTGGTTATAGCTCATCCTATTGTGGTACATGAAGACAATAGAGAATTGCAACAAGAGGATGGATCCAAAGGTTTTAACATGTCAGTTCTGGGTGATGTGGAGTAGGGGGAGTAGCCTATTCAAGAAGTGACACCTATAGCCGAATTAAGAAGATCCACTAGGGGACAAACCCTCCCTCTGCATCGAGGTATGTCTTATACACTAAAAGGTTTGGACAAGAAAGCTACCATGAAGTCCAGGCCGACAAACACAAAGCAATGTGGATTAAAGTTAGAAAGAATCCTTGCATAACAACCACACCTATGAACTGGTACAGTTGTCAGTTGTTTAAAGGCAATAACACATGAGAGTTATGTTCCGAGCAGAGCCCTTCGACTGAAAAGAAGAAGGAAGATATACAGAAAGTACCCTATAGGTCGGCCATAGGAAGTTTGATGTATTCCATGGTGTTCACGAGGACCGATATTGCATATTCAATTGGTGTGGTGAGAAGATTCATCGCTAATCTTGGCATGGAGAATTGAACATAGTCAATTGGTATTAAGATATCTCCCAGAGGAACATCCAAAGTGTGTTTAAGCCTTGGGGGGACGAAAATCTATATTACAAGGTACACAGATGAAGAAATGGCTGGAGAACTAGATTCCGGGAAGTTAATCAGTATACTTGCTTACTTTTGTAGGGGAGAAATTTTATGATAGGCCAAGTTATAGTAGGGTGATAAATTGTTACAACTAGAGAAGATCCATGTTGATAGGAACACAATATATATGATGACGAAGACCTTTTCTAGAAATAAATGCAGAAGCATGCCTGGCTTGCCTGCTCTTTGAGCACCTGATGAATCTGCGATGGTGATCCTCCCTCAAGGGACAAGAGGGGGAGATTGTTGGTTGTCCCGTCCCATGAGAGAGGGGCACCGGCGATATTTTTCCCGATGAATGGGGTGAGGTATAATATAACCCATTGGGTTGTTATGAGTTGATAACCACTCATGTGAGTTGGTTATTATAAAATATTATCGTTTATCTCTTTGGAGAGAGAGAAGATAGAGATCTCGTCACACATTCAATAAGATAACAACTACGTGAGATGAGGCAGAAATTTTAGGAAATCAAAATCTCATCCCATATAAAAGTGAAAGTCTCATGTAGATACTAGTGTTGTCTCTCCCAAAGTTTTAGCAAATGCCTCTTCTTTAAGCGTACCGCTTTTGGGTTTATCAGAGATACAAAGAACCTTTTTCATAAAGAGAGAAGAAGAGAGGAATACATTGATCCTTCTCTTAGAGAGAAAAAGATGAAGAAAAAGAGAAATGTGAGAGAGCAAGTTACCCTCGTGTTACGCCTTTTTTTGTAGAGAGAGAAAATAGATAAGAAGAGAGAGAGAGAGAGAGAGAGAGAGAGAGAGAGAGAGAGAGAGAGAGAGAGAGAGAGAGAGAGAGAGAGAGAGAGAGAGTAGAGAGTAGAGTAGTAGTAGTAGTAGTAGTAGTAGTAGAGTAGTAGTAGTAGTAGTAAGTAGTAAGTAGAGTAGTAGTAGTAAGTAGTAGTAACGT
>NW_006499436.1:8040634-8087079 GCF_000471905.2 Amborella trichopoda
AGGAGAGAGAGAGAGAGAGAGAGAGAGAGAGTTTGCTTATGTGAGTTTTTTGTAGTGCCTCTTAAAGAGAGAAATTTCAAGGAGAGCGATAAACCTAGATAGAGAGAAAGCCTCAAAGAGAGAGTGAACCTCAGATAAATGATAATCTAGAGATAGTCTCTAAAAGAAGTCTGAGAACCCAAAAAAAAAAACTTCTATCTTGGAAGGAATTTATCAGTGTTTCAAAAAGAGCTAGGCGGATTCGAGGCGGCCTGGGGGCTCCAGGCCGCCCAATGCCTAGGCAGGAGCTCAGAACCTTGGTGGCTCAGTTGAATAAAAAAAAGTATCTATACAGGGTATACTTAAAATTTACTGTTGGTGTCAAGGGAAAATTCAAATACTTGACTGAGGATAAGCTAATGAATTTATTCAAAGTATACTACACATTAGCACAAACTCCATAAGATGATAAGCATAACTATAAGTCGGTATAGATACTTAAAATTTACCAACCAACCATATTACCAAACCAAAGTTACCAAATAGTACCAAACTAGTGGAACTACAAATCCACTATCCACATACAATATTACACCACAATGAGGAAGAAAACAAAAACGAAAGTAATACAAATACAAATACTTGAAGACTCAAAAGAATCTTCAATAGACAGTAGGTTAATCAAAGTTCAATGTTTAACAATTATTCAACATTCATCATTAAAAAATGAGGGTCAGTTGCATTTGCATCATATTCATCGGAGTCGTCACCCTCAAAATATTTGTCATCCTCCTCCGTCTCTTCTGAATTTGTCTCTTCTTCCTCCTCCACCCTCGTTCTCTGTGCAGAAGATCTAGTGGCCCTAAGAAGGCCAGCTGATGTCCCTAAAACATCCATGACCATGTCCCATGTCAATCCTTCATGCCCCTCGACCTCATCATCATCAACTAACCACTCCACAACATTGTCCATATTTTTTGGTCTGATGGGGTCTCTCTTATCTCTCTTAGCGAACCTGTCATTGAAAAATCGATTATACTTGACATAAACTAGGTCATTGAGCCTCTTTGATTCAAGCATGTTCCTTCTCTTTGTATGTATCTAATAAAATCAAATAAAACTAATTAAAATCTATGGTTCATGTATTATTAAAACAATTATACAAATTACTCTTATGGCCTTACCCCTTCAAAAGTACTCCAATTGCGCTCACAACCGGATGGGGAAGTAATTAGGTTCAAGGTCCGAATGGCCAACTTTTGTAAATTTGGAGAACTATACCCATGTTGGCTCCACCAATGGGCTGCAAAGATATAGAATAAAATCATAAATAAATAATAGAATTATAAAAATGAAACTTGATTACTTGAACTTGATGAACTTAAGAATATTATTGCTATGGTACCTGAATCAAATTTGGTCATTTCCCTCATCGCTATTGGACTCCCAAAAGGCTTTAATGAGCACTTGTAATTTATCTGATCATCAGCACATATAATATCCTGCATATCAGGATCAGGGATTAGCACATCTACACACTTATTAAATCCAGTCATAATTGTGTCATTTGTGTATATATCCTAGTCAACATAAAAAACAGCTGGGTTCAAGTAATAACCAGATGCATGCCATGGCCGATGTAGCTGTCTATCCCACTTCTCATCAATAATCTCCAAAATAGGCTTGTAGCAGTTCTCATCATTATAAAAAATTTGGGCTATCTCTCTTTTGCATTTCTCCATAACCTCATATATATAGCCCATAGAAGGCTTGTCACTATTAATCATGCGAAGGATTTTGACAAGAAGAAAAAATACCTTAATAGCACCTTTCATCCCTCGCTAAAAGCCTTAAAAAGGATAATATCTCTCACCTTATTCCCAACCTAATCCTTGGATCACTTGCATGCTCTCCAGTCATCCGAGGTAAATATATGCCTTAACTATAATGTCTTCGAATGTATGCTATCTCGGTATAAGTACCAAGTCACAAATCTCATGACCCTAGGCCTCACAATCTCTTTCTTCTTTGTAAATCTACACATCATGTTGAGGGTGAGATGGTGGCCATAAATGAAATTTGTAACTGACTTTGCCTTCTTCGCTGCACCTGATATCTCGGTTAAATCGCTAAGAGCCTCAAGCATGAGGTCAATACAATGTGCTGCACATGTTGTCCAAAAGATTCTAGGATAAGCTATGTGCAACAAATTAGCAGCAGCTACATTAGGAGCAGCATTGGCTGTGACAAACTATACAACAAGATGCTCCCCAACCTCCTTGATTCTCTTCTCTATAACTTGGAATATGTAATTAGCATCATGGATATGATAAGAGGCATCAATAGACCTAAAAAAAAGTGCCTAAAGGACAATTCACAAGCAAATTCATGTGACTTCTTCTCTTCCTATCACTCCAAGCATCAGGCATAATAAAAACCCCATATTAAGCACATGCACCCTTCTTAACTTCTACAGCTTCTTTCGTGACACTCACCGCCTTTTTTAAAAAAGGCTTTGAAAGTTCACATGGGGTCGGGGGTTTCATCTCAAGCCCGAATTGGCTAATTGCCTCTACCTCGATATAGAAGCTGCTTAAGCGAGCGTTATTGAAAGGAATGCTTGCTTCATAAAACCGTGTCACAAGATAATAAGCAGTTCTATCTCTCTCTTCCTTATTTATTTTATTTTCAATGGTGGTTTGCTTCTTTGTGTTCTCTCCTGCAATCTCAGGGTCAGACCGAGGCAAAAACCTATCCATAGGGCCTCTAACCAAGGCTTCTTACTCCTAGAACCAAAAGTAATTACAACTCCCTTTCCCTTTCCCCTAATAATGGATTGTTTGACATCCCTCCCCAATCCTATCCTCATTACTATCATCATCATCATAATTTATTCGAAACCCAAACCTCATCACTGTTCTAACGGCAAAAGTGTGATCTAAGGAAGAAATCACAGAAAAACATTAAGGAACAAGCACACTATCGATCCGAAGTATCAAGATTCATCCAAATTTCAAGTCACATGATCATAGCCTAAAAACACGATCCATGGCTCGAAGTTCGTATCAAATCGATCGCCATGCTGAGCCCTACAAAAAAACAGTCATCTTTCGATCAAATGGGCATCAAAACGACACCGGATCTTCCATGAAAAATCATGCACATTCTAGGGCAACACAGGGACTATCTTGAAATTCCATAACTTGTTAGGAAGGGGCAAATCTGTCAGTTTGCACCCTTTTTTCTAATTTCTTTTAATTCAGTTAAATCTTAGTTTCTAGCAATTACGTTTAATTTTGATCAATCCACCTATGTTTGAGCACAATTCTATATATATCACGTACCATCATTGTACACAAAGGCTTGAAACCCTTCACCAAAGAGAATTTTTACTTAATAGAATTCGTTTTCCTTCTCATTGTTGGGGCACATTTGGAGAGAGAGACTTTTGGATAGTTACCCCTAGGTTCAAGGTAAATCTTCTCTCTCTTCTTTTCTTTCTTCTTCTTCTTCTTCTTCGTTTGAGCCTCCCTCAGAGGCTATGCACGGTAGTGGCAGTGCCATGCATGCCTCTTTCTCTTATTTTCCTCCTTCATGTGGTTTCATAAGTCATGCATGGTGATGGCAGCGCCATGCGCGAGCTCATTTCCCCCTTCTATTAGTTCATCCCTATCGCTCAGCGAGCCTTGCAGATGGCGCTGCTCATCGCCGTTCGTAGATGTATCCTTGACGCCTCAGTGAAGAATGCAGACGAAGAAACTTATTGCCACCCATAGGGGCATCCCCCTATTGTGCACCTATCGCAGATAGCGATGTCTATTATTGCCCGTGAGAGGTTGCGACAACATCTATCACCGTCCACGAGCTTCCTTAGTGTGCTCGGTGCCTACTGCCGTCCGCGAGCTTCCTTCACGTGCTCGGTGCCTATCGCCGTTCGTGAGCTTCTTTCGCACGGGTGGTGCCTATCACCATGCGCAGGCTCTTCTTGCGTCCCATGCCTATCGTTGTGTGTCTTGGCAAGAATTATCATCAAGCGCCTCACAAATGGCAATTGCCGCGTGCTTCATAAGAGGATATTGCCGCCCGTACAGGGTTGTGCTCCGTTCTCGTGTTGCGAAATGACAATGCCTAGCCATGAGCAGTAGTGCTTAGAGTCGTCCAAGGGACGTGACACTGCCACTCCACCGTTTTGATGGTGACGCTTAGTGCCGTCGGGACCCCATCTCTTCGCCGTCTCGTGCATTTTCTTCATTCTATTCTCGGTTGACCGAGGGTGGACTTAGTCTAGTGTTGCCACAACGATCTGGCTATCGGGCAGTATTGCCGTCGTGCTGGTCCTGAGTATCATGCCTGTCTTTCTTCCACACCATATTAGGACAGTCATGTCGATCTTGGTTTCGAGTCGCATTGTCGTCATGCCAGTCCAAAATACTGTGCCGTCTTGCTACCACTCCGGGTTGGTCATTGCACTAGTCCAGCTACCATGCTAGCCTCGTATCGTAATCGAGTACCCTCTTCTTTTCTCCTCTTGTTCAAACCTTCTAGTTCATCATGCTAACTTCTCACATTCTTAGTCATGCGAATGTGCGTTGCCTTAAGACAAGGTTGGGCCTTTCGACCCACTTGTCTTGCAAATTAACCATAATAGCGTTGTGCAGAAAATAAGGAGATTGCAAGTCAAAAGAAGCAATTTCGAACCAACTGAAGCAGCTGAAGGGGCTTTCCATCGTGATCTACGAGGGTGCCCGCAAGAGTCGGCCCGAGTAAGTCATGGACCCCAAGTGATGTTGGTCCCCACCTCACATCCAAAACTCCTCTCTTACTAGTTGGATACCTGCCCTTGTTCTTGAACAAGGTTCCCGAGAGAGCAATCTTAGGTCCCAAGTCTTTCGAACCAGAAACATGTGTTCGCAATCACCTAGATCCGGGGAGGTGAGATCGTGGCACCTAACGAACTTGGGGACTCCACTGGGGACTTATTACCCCTTCGTCGGTTTGCTCTTGTTTGATTAGTATTTTCTTTTACTTTCTACATTACTTCTATGGCATCTGGGTTATTCAAATCGTTCATCCGAGTCGAGGACTTTCTTATCCCCGCACTCATGACTGTCATAGGGAAGTGAGTTGCTCAAGCTTCCTTCCCTACACTCATTCTGAGTCGGGACTCACAGTCCGGCTCCCAGGTTCTTTCCTGAGTTGGTGCGAGAAGGGACTTAAAGGTCCTAGACTCTCGGCTTCCTCGCCGGGGTGGATGCTCTATCAAGGCCCCTTGCATTGGTAGCACATCTACTACCGCACATGACATGTACCCTATTATTGGCAAGTCCCTTGCCAGTCATATTGTTGGGGTACGCCAGAAGGCTTCCCTGTCCACTTTCGTGAAAGGTAATCAAGTTGCCATCGCTTCTGAGGGTCTCTGCAAGGCTACCCCTCGAACTCTTTCACTACCCCGAACCTCTACATCTTCAGGCTCGGCATACAGAGGCGGAGATCCTGAGGTCTCCACCCCATGCACACACCTAAAGGCTCATGGTCTATCCACTCGAACCACGAACTCGTGCTCAAGGCTAGGCCTTCTCCGGCCAAACCTTGTGCGCACCATGCATCCCACAGCCCAGGGTAGCGCCAGTTCAGCATCAGCTCGAGCATATGAGGGTCGACCACTTTGTCCTCCTTCTTGTCACACACAGCTTCACCTTGTAAGAGATGGGCTTCTACTTGATCCCTCACGGACACAAGCTCGTGGGTCTCGACCTCCTAAGGTTGAACCAGTTGAGAAAACCTAGGCTGACCCCCAGTTGACTTGGGGGTCAGCCTAGGTTGAACCAGTTGAGCTGGATCGTGACTCCTTCTGTCACTCCTCTCTCCCAAGGCAAGCACCTCGAGACCTGATACTCAAAGGTATTCTCTAAGATTACCATCTTGAGCTAGCCTCAGATCAGCCGCGCACCCGAGCCCAGAAAAGGAATTTGGGGCAATGACCAGATATCAGACAAAGGCCTCTAGCCTCTAAGGCAGACACCTAGGTTGCTTTTTGTCCTTGGACCCCACTCTCTCCTCCAGCTCATAGACACTGCCCTAGCATGCTCAAGAAAAGCGGGGCAGTCCAAGCCATAGACTTAGTTCTGGAGTGAGGTCCATAGCCGCCTCAAGATCAAGCAGAAGAAAGGTATGTAGATCCCGACCAAAGAAGCCCCGAAGGCAGTTGAGGTTACCACCTTCGGTGACCTCCTCCCTCATAATCCCTTCTTCCCTCTTCAGACTTCAGAACCTAAGCAGGTCCAAGAATATTGCTCGGTGATCACTGGTCAGAAGCTACGGTCCCAAAACTGTCGAGAATCGGTCCTCACAAGGTCGGCATACGAGGCTCGAGTCCAGTCGGGGGCATGCTATGCCCCTGCAGACTGACTTGCCATGCACGACTTGCTAACCCCGCCATTACTCCACCTGGCTTTGACCTTCTAGAAGAAACAATTAGTGTCATGGTGATTAAGATCTGGACGACGCCCAAGAAAAGCAGATGAATAGGTTCAAGGTAATGATGCAGTCCATCCTCGAAAAGATGGAACGTCTATAAGCCTCCAGGTTCCCTTCTTCTCACCATGTGACAAATTCCCCGCCTTGCAAAGGCACAATTCCCAAGCAAACTCCCCCACCGGTCTTCCAAGACAGCTCTCCTTCTCGTAGGGCTTCCCATATCAACATAGACGCCATGGTGGCCCATAGCCTCAAGAACAAGTCCCATGCATGCAAGAGGCGCCACTCTACTAGAAGCCTTACCCTTCGTAAATCGACCAGGTGTCATTTTCCCCGAACTATAAAAAAGGGAAGCTCCCCCAGTTCAACAATACTACGTCCCACACCAGCATACTGCTCACTTCCAAGCGGCCTATCGAGAGACGGCAACTGACATGTGACTCCTCCTCCGTTAGTTCGTCGAGACTCTCGTAGGGTCAGCCTTCCAGTGGTATGCACGGATGCCTCCAAACTCGGTACATACCTGGCAGGAAATGGAGCAGTTGTTTTACCAACGCTTCTATGAAGTCCAAAGGAATGTCGAAACCATCTAGCTTCTCACTCTGACTCAAGGCCCTGGTGAGCCAGTTGACAAGTTCATCGCCCGATGGAGAGAGTTGGCAAATTTTCATGCCACTTCCATGACTGAAAACGAAGTTGTCCAAACTTGCATATGGAACATGCTTCTCGAGATCGTCCTGCATGTCGAGGCCTCTAATCCACCATGCATGTCAGAGCTCAGCTCTAAATAAGTTCATATAGAGGGTTTGTCCAAGCACCATGACGGATCTCATCAGCAAAACTCAAGCTCGAACTCTCGCTCCAACAATCGGGGCAACCAGCAGACAGTGGTGATCAGTTCGGCTGTCACCATGGCTGATACTAAGAACGCCATCCCTCAAACCTTGGACCTCTCCAAGGCACAGATGCCTCAGGACGGGGGCAAGCAGCAGTCCTACAATAAGGTCCCACCCTTTAAAATAATTAATCGAAGCGACTTCTAGATCAAGCATCAGAATAAGGTGTACCCCTTTGACAAGGAGTGGGTCCCTGCACTACTTCGACTACTACTAAAGAAAAACATGATCCAGCTACAGAGGTAAGCACTTCAGAACAAGCTGGACAGGAGACACATGAGGTACTGCACCTATTACAAGAAAGTAGGCCACCCAACTCAGGACTATTATAAGCTCAACGATATTATCGAAGCCCTTAGTAACGAGCGTCAGATAAAGGTCGAAGAGTTAAAGAAAGCGTTCGGGGCAATTGAGGCTTCTCACATAGTGACAATACAAGAAGATGATGGAGCACCCGCCATCCTCCGTGCACTATTTTCCATAATGCTCGAAGAGGGACACATCACGCCAAAGCCAACAAGGCAGCCCAAGTTCCTGCCTCCAAGAACTGAGAACCTTTGGTGCTCGTATCACCTGATGCGACGCCATGATATGAGCAAATGCACTGGCTACCATGAACTCTTGGCAAAGAAGATGCAGCAATGCTAGGAAGCTCATGGTAACCCAGAAGGACACCCACAAGTCCCTCTTCCACCAGTGCAAGAAGAACTCCTGATGCTAGCCCCGGGAAGCGTTGAGCTAGACCCTCTGTGGGCCCTCTTTGAGGCGATGCTCCAATGGGGTCTCATCACTCCCAAGCCTACCAGTCACCTCTGGTGCCCATATCATCAAGTATGGGGACATGAGCTGAAGGAATGCTCTGGGTTCGAAGCTATAGTCTGCATCATTCTTTCAGAGCACTTCCAAGCCGCCACTCACATCCAAGAGGAAATCCCACTACAGGTCCCTTATGAGCATACACCGAACCCTTCAGAGCCCTAAACCTCTCAGCCCTGGGAAGTCTACTATGAGCGAAGAGGCTCAAATCCCTAAAGCATGAGGCAGTCCACCAAGATAGGACTACTCATCAGATTGATAGGGTGAACCAAACCCCTCCTCAGGGATCCAAAAGGAGACGGGCACCCAGGTCCGATCGTCGAAGGAATCGTCTCCCTCAGCCACCAGTTGAGGAAGAATTTTTCAGGCCCATTCCTCTGCTACCAACCTTACAGGACTTCATCCCAGGTGCAGCTCGCCTTATCCTATCGTCCAATCAAACGGACATCCTTGAGTCATCAACTCAGGAGTCGTCCAATATGGGTGACGACGCTAAAATCACCCCACAACGGTCAAAGCCGGGGCAAGACCTAAAATACCCCCTGCACACGTCCAATTCAGACGACGACGTAAAAAGCTTCTCGGAATATTCTAACTCCTCTTCGACGTCCCCCTCCTCTATTTCTTCTACAACTGTAGCTCGACAGTGCCCAGACTTTGACACTCTAAATAGAGAGCTCATAAATTAATGAAAAGCCTTGTGAATCCCCTGATGAGGAGTTGCAAGAAGCTCCGGAAGAGTGGGAAGAAGGTGGTCAGGCCACTGCTGACGAGCTTGAAGAGATAAACTTAGGGAATGAGGCCAACCTAAGGCCAACTTTCATCTCGAAAAAAAGGTACCCAGAAGAGAAAGAAAGTTATATTTCCTTCCTCCAAGCACATCGGGACGTCTTCGCCTGTCATTATCATGAGATGCTTGGTCAAGACCCTCAGATCGCTATTCATCGTCTCGGTATGGATCCATCCATTAAACCCATAAATCAAAAATCAAGAAGGTTTAGATCCGACCTCAAGATGCAGATCGATGCTGAGGTGAACAAGCTCAGGCAGGCTAGAGTCATAAGTGAAGTCAAATACCCCAGATGGCTGGAAAATGTTGCCTTGGTCAAGAAGAAAAATGGCCAAATCATACCGCCTGCCCCAAGGATGACTTCCCCCTACCGTTTATTGAGATGCTTGTTGATTCCACAGCACATTGCAAAATCTTCTCTTTCATGGATGGATATTCTAGTTATAATCAAATCAGGATGGCATCAGAAGATGAGGAGGCGACTGCGTTCTTGACCCCAAAAGGTGTCTTTTGCTACATTGTGATGCCTTTCGGGTTGAAGAATGCCGGTGCCACATATCAGCGAGCCATGAGGACCATCTTCAAGGATATGATCCACGAGGAGGTCGAGTGCTATGTGGATGACTTAGTGGTGAAATATAAAACAAAGGATGCTCACGTACAAGACCTTAAAAAGGTATTTGAACCACTACGGCGTCACCAACTCAAGATGAACCCCTTGAAATGCGTCTTTGGTGTATGCTTAGGAAAATTCTTAGGGGTTCATCATGAGGTACCGTGGGCTGGAGATTGAGCCAGTCAAAATCAAGGCAATTCAGGATATGCCACCGCCTACGACCCTGCATGAACTATGGTCTCTCCAAGGACATTTGGCCTATATTCGAAGGTTCATCTCAAACCTTTCAGGGCGATGCAAGCCCATTTCACACCTACTAAAGAAGGACACTCCCTTCATATGGGATGAGGTGTGCCAAGCTGCACTCGAGGACATCAAGCGATATTTGTTGAATCCTCCAGTGCTCTCTACGTCAGTGTTAGGGAGGCCTCTCATCCTATATGCGACCGCCCTTGATGAGTCACTCGGGGCACTCCTAGCACAGAACAATGATGGGGGAAAAGAGATAGCGCTCTATTATCTCAGTAGCTGAATGCAGGGGGCTGAGAGGAATTACTCTTCCATCGAAAAGATGTACCTAACCTTGATCTTTGGGGTTCAGAAACTCTGTCACGAGGTTAAACTAATCTCGAAGGCAGATCCGATCAAGTTCCTTATGACTCGGCCATGCCTCTCAGGGCGCCTGGCCAAGTGGGCATTACTGCTGATGGAGTTCGACATCATGTACATACCACAGAAGGCAGTCAAAGGTCAAGCCCTAGCAAACTTTCTTATGGCTCACCCAATCCCTTAAGTATCTTCCTTAGCAAGTGATCTCTTGGATGAAGAAGTTTTCTATATGGTACTAGCTCAGCCGTGGGAGATGTATTTTGACAGAGCATTCTAGTCTGACAGAGGGGGTGTCGAAGTCGTGCTCTTGACTCTCGACGGTGGAATGATTCCTCTATCTTTCTTACTTGTAGAGGCATTTTCTCACAATGAAGCTGAATATCAAGCCCTCATAATCGGATTGGAGATCGCCCGAAGCTAGACTTGGACCAGCTAAACATCTTCGACGACTCTAAGCTGGTCATCCGGCAGCTTAAAGGGATTTATGATGTGAGCAAGGATACTCTCAAGCCTTATCATGACATGAACACATCTTATATGGCCCAGTTTGATGATTTCTCTCTGAGTCATATCCTTATAAGGCTAAACTCGTAGGCCGATGTACTCTCAAAGCTCAGGGCTACCATTCAATTATCTTCATCAGGGCACACGTCTGCCTGGGTAACAGAATGGAGATATGTTGACTTGAGAACCGAAGTTGATGTAGATGATGAGAGAGATGTCTTCCCTAAATGCCCGCCTTACCAATTTAGAGAACTCCTTGTAGCCAAGGATGTCATTAAGGCAGAGCAAGAAATGTCCCAAGAAATAGAATCCAAGGCTGAGAAGCAAGAGCCTAAATTCTTCGACCTGATGTGTGCAGAGGTAGAAGAAGTAGAAGACTGGAGGGTGCCTATCATGAATTTCTTAAAGCATGGAAGGCTGCCTAAGGATGAGGCGGAACGCAACAGTGTACGATGGATGTCTACCAAGTACACCCTTCTTGATGGGGATGTCCTCTTTCATCATTCATTTGATGGAATTCTTCTCAGATGTGTTTATACACAAGAAGCAAGCAAAGTACTCGAAGAGCTGCATTCAGGTATCTGTAGGCTGCATCAGTCCGGCCCTAAGCTCTACAAACCCATACGCAGACTCTGCTATTATTGGCCTTCAATGGTGGCCGACGTCCAAAACTATGCTAAAAGATGTCAGGTGTGCCAAGTTCATTCAAGCCTCATTCATCATCTCCCAGAGCCTCTCCACCCTACAGTAACATCATGGCCCTTTTCTTAGTGGGGTATGGCTATTGTAGGACCCATTGACCCTCCTTCTACCTTGGGTCATGCCTTCATTCTAGCAACGACAGATTACTTTTCCAAGTGGCCTGAAGTGGTCCCTTTGAAGTAGGTTCCACGGACCACTGTGACCAACTTCGTGTGTCACCACATCATATACCGGTTCGAGGTTCCGGTCTGAATAATCTCTGATAATGGCCCTCGGCTCAGAAGCCATCACGTTGATTGCCTAGTCAACCAGTTCGGCTTCGAGTGGAAACACTTGACCATGTACTACCCTCGAGCCAACGATTTAGCCGAGGCATTCAACAAAACCCAGTGCAGAGTGCTCCGGAAGTTAGTTTCGAAGTCAAGGAAAAATTGGTATGAGAAGCTTCCTGAGGCTCAGTGGGCCTATCGCACCACCACTCGCACTGCTACAAACTCTACCCCTTATTCCCTGGTTACGGAGGAGGCGGTTTTGCCCCTCGCCGACAGTCCACCTTCTTACAACCTTTCGCCTCCTCACCATTACAGGCCTGTGACGCCTCGGGTTCTCACCGGCACTTCCTCTTCTCATCGCAAACTCACTCCTGTTCACCAGAAAACCCCTCCCCGCCTATTACTTGTTGTCAAGACTACCGAAAAACCACCGGAATCCCCAGAAAGTCTCCTTGTGACCCTGTAGATTTCCTTTCTCCTTGTTTTTGCACTTCAGCAGTTCACCACAATCTCACCGAAATTCCACTGAGTTTTTCGGTGAACCCACTACTCTCCTTCTTCTTCTTCCGATAACCAGAGGACCGTCAGTTCCTCTGACTTCTCTGCAACCTCCCCTTTAGCCTCGGACTATCGGAAAAGCACCACAACTCTGGCAGAGCACCACTGCAAATCTTGCTAAGGCTCCGAGAAGCCCCGTTCCTTACTCAATAAGCCTTGGCACTCTCCAAAAATGTTCGCAATCATGTCGCAAAGACTCGCGACCTGCTGAAGCTCACCAGAAAGCTCCTGAAGGCATGTATGCGACAAACTTCAGCTGGGAAATTCTCATCGGAAGTCTCTTGTCAAAAGCTCTCTCTCTTTCTCTCTCTCTCTCTCTCTCTCTCTCTCTTTAAAAACTCTCTTCAACTATGGGTTTTCTCCCTTTTATACTCATCAGTGCCTCAAACTGCCCCTCACAAGTTTGAAAAGACGTTGCAGTCCCCAGCTTCAAACGGCAATAAGACCAGGTCAAGGAGGGTCAAGCCCAAGACCCGAAAGGGTTATCGCCACTCGCTTCACCTAGAGGAAATCGTTGTGCGCTGTGTAAGATGCTATCACCGCGCGCTTCGTCAAGAGGCTATCACCGCACACCTTCGTCAAGGGCCATCGCTGCACACCTTCGTCAAGGGCCATCGCTGCACAACTTCGTCAAGGGCCATCGCCGTGCGGTTTGTCAAGGGCTATCGATGCATGCTTCGATCCAGAACTTAGCGCCGTGCGCATGCCATGACACCCATTTGGACCTTTTTCCTGCATCTCCAGGAAATTCATTCCCTACACCCCAATCTCACTCTTCACGAGTCAAGTCTCTAGTTACAACTCGGTTCCCAGGAGAGTCACTTTCCCTTACCACAGCCATGGTCTAGTTGCACGACCTTAAACAGCATGATCCAAACTATATGACCCTAAACTGTAGCAAAGGTCTAGTTACACGACCTTAAAACTGTATGGTCCTAGCCGCTTGACTTTAAATTGTGTAGCCATGGTCCGAGCTACAAGACCTTAAAAGTGTAACACACATCCCTGAGTTCAACGATAAACAGCGCAACAAATAGTCCACACACATGACTTTAAACTGTGAAATGGATGCACCCCTTCGCCATGTGTATTCCATCAACATCCCCAATGGAGTTAGACATATGCAAAAGAAAAAGGGAGTCATGCTTACCCCTTCAATCCCTAGTGGGTCTGTTTCACACCAATACCCCAGTAGGAGTCACACCCTATTGCGTCCTACTACCCCCAGTGGGGTTGCATCTGTACTCTGGCATGTCATTCTCAATAGAGTTACATGCACACCATTACTCATCATCCCCAAGGAGTCACACTTACCCTCTTAATCCCCCATGAAGTCTGCTTCTACTTGCCACTCCTTGTAAGGCCACCATCTTCATCTAAATCTCTCTGCTTGTGTATAGCCTCAACTATCTTTATCCCCAGGGAGTCAGATTGCTACTCACAGACCTATTCCCCATGCAGCTTCCCCTACATGGCGACCCACACAATGGTCCGTGATGCATGACCTTAAACTGCACAACCGTGGTCCATGCTGTATGACCTTAAACTGCACAGCCGTGGTTCATGCTGCATGACCTTAAACTACACAGTCATGATCCGTGCTGTATGATCCTAAATTGCATAGCAATGATCCAAACTATATGACCCTAAACTGTAGCGGACGTCTAGTTACACAGACCTTAAACTGCATGGTCCTAGCTGCATAACTTTAAACTGCATAGCCACGGTTCGAACTATATGACCTTAAACTATAGTCTACATCATAGCTGCATTACATTAAAAGGCTCAGCATCATGGTCCAAACTATATCACCTTAAACTGTAGCAGGGGTCTACTTGCACGACCTTAAACTGCCTGGTCCTAGTTGTATGACTTTAAACTGCATAACCACGGTCTGAGCTATATGACATTAAACCATAGTGTACGTCCTGGCCTCATGACGTTAACTGCTTTGCTCAGGTCCACGAGGCATGACTTTAAAGATGCCCCCACACATACGTGCACACCCCTTTACATGCATTTTCACGCACGCTTTCCTTAACCGACCCATTCGTGTGCGCGCACCACCTTCATTGCTTCCCCAGTAAACCCATTTCCTTCACTACCACTATTCATCATTCCCCAATGAGTCTCATCCATGCTCACAAAATGGCGGACCATCTCGCCATCCATACTCGTCATCAGCTAGTGCGTCACCATTTTTCACCCACCATTCATACACCTTCCATCTTTCATAGGTAGCCCCATGCCATCTCCCCTAAGTGAGTCAAGACCATTACCATACTCACTCTATGGCCTCTAAAACTGTCATTCTTCACCACTCTGGTCTAGTTGTACGACCCTAAACTATAGTGCACCTCCTAGCTGCATGACCTTAAAAGACTTCGCATAGGTCTCGAAGGCATGACCCTAAACACGCCTTCACAAAAAACGGGAATGGTGTACACCTGGATAAGGGAACGCCAAGAGTAAAAATGACAGACGGGCATGGTTATGAAACCATGAGTAAAAGAGTTACATAAAAAAAAAAACCCGGGCACCTTGAAAACCCTAAAAGGGAACCATGAGAAAAAATGGATGAAAGTGTGGACATGGCTGCTAGGTCTGGGTAAAAGAGCCAAAAAAGAAAGGAAGCTGGTGAAAACCATCTTCAGAACACCACTTCACCTGTTCAAGTGAAAACTTGCAAAGAGAGCGCTTGGACCAACAAAACAGGTTGCCGCAACACCATAGCCTCAGCTGACATATAATTGTCAAACAGTCATAATTTTGGCTGACGAGGTCTACACAAAATCCTCAACTGCCAGCATTCAACCCAATCACAATACAAAATGGCTCATCCGGGAGTGAGAGCCTCATAAGATCTCCCACACTTCACCTATAAAAACAACAAGAGTCCTTGAGGGTGAGGATGACCACTGAAAGATCCCTCCAAAATGCTAAAGATCCCCACAAAGGCAAGAAATTGACAAAGCCAAGGCCTAACCTACCAGAGACTTCAGAGTAATGTCTCGCCATGAGATTACCTCACCTAAAACCTTCCTTAGATGACAGGCCCAAATTTTCAGGACAGGCTGCTAAAAATCCCCCGACTGGACCTGGCAGGATGGGGCCCATGAGGCCGCCTCACCAAAAATCCCTCTAGCCAATAGGCCCAGATTTTTGGGACAAGTCAGAAGCCCCCGACTAGAACCTGCTAGACGGGACCTACAGAGATACCTTGATCATCAAAAACAAACCTGGTGTAGCAGAAAACAATGCCAACCAAAGGTTCATAGCACTTGGCCTCCAGATAGGCCCAATTCTGACCAATGAGGTCCCTACAAAATCCTCAAACTGTCAGAATCGCAAATAGTCCCTCGAGGGTGAGGACTTCCATAGGATCCCTCCAAACTTTCTTCTGCCCTTAAAGTCTCCACAGGTGGACCCGTACATTGCGTCCAAATGTCTGAGCATCCTAGTTACAGCGTTGCATGAATCTCCTCAGCATTCACGTTGTCCAATGGATAGATAGGGGAAATTTCTTGAATGATTGTACTTCTCACTTCTCTCGAATCACAACATTCGGTGGGGCATACTGTTGGAAGATATTTTTCTTCATCATGGGTCCCCGGTCAATAAAGCCCAATAAACAGTGGAAATTTCAAGAGTCTCAGAATACCCCCATAACTATCCAAAGATCTTCATAAGGACTCTCAAAATTCTCCTACCAAGTTTCGTTCCATTTTGACATGTCTAAAGTAGCACAGACTGATAAACAGTTTCGGCAGAATCAGCCTCAAGCACCCTGAAACGGCCCCTATAACTAGAGCTATATTTTTCGTGTCACAATTTATTGTGGGACCATGTCCATTGGATCTGGAACGATTGTAAACCCTCAAGGGTCAAATTTCAGCTTGAACAGACATCCTAAGAAAACGTTATAGGTAAAAGAGCAAAATAGGAGGAGCCGCATACTATTCTCGTGCAGCCACCTCGCAACTCAACTCCATTAAAGGGGCAGTCACGACCAGTGATTTTTGATGCTAATATCTCCCTCGTTCGAGATCAGATCAAGCTCAAACTTGATGGAGCGTGTTCATCTCGTCGAGATGAGCGTTTCGATATGTGGCACGCTATGCGACGGCGCCTGAACGAGAAGAAAAGCTAGAGAGAAGTTGGTGATACATGAAAAAAGTGTAGGTAAATCAGCAGTGTCGTGCCTCACTAAAGCAGCCAAATCACGCCGCTCGCAAGCTCGATCGAGGTGAAACTAATTCCATCGCGTGCGTAAGGTCTACGACTATCTCTAGTCCGAAGTGAACGGTCGGATTCTACACACGAAGCCGACGAAATAACTGCAAATTATGTCGTCGAAATTCCAGATTCCGGCCAAAATCTACATCCGGGCACATAATCGAGCTGTGTTTGTTGCCCCCCGATCGTGACGGCATGCTTAGTGTAATCCAAAGAAGAAATCATCGAAAAAGATCAAGGAACGAGCACACCATCGATTTGAAGTTTCAAAATGCATCCAAATTTCAAGTCACATGATCGTGGTCTAAAAACACGATCCATGACTCAAAGTTGGTATCAAATCGATCGCTATGCTGAGCCCTACAAGAAAACAATCATCTTTCGATCAAATGGACATAAGAATGACCCTAGATCATTCATGAAAAATCATGCACATTCTAGGGCAACATAAGGACTATCTTGAAATTCCATAACTTGTAAGGAAGGGGCGAATCTGTCATTTTGCACCCTTTTTTCTAATTTCTTTTAATTCAGTTAAATCTTAATTTCTAGAAATTAGGCTTAATTTTGATCAATCCACTCATGTTTGAGCACAATTCTATATATATCACGTACCATCATTGTATGCAAAGGCTTCAAACCCTTCACCAAAAAGAAGTTTTACTTAATAGAATTCGCTTTCCTTCTCATTGTTGGGTCACGTTTGGAGAGAGAGAGTAAGGAGAGAGAAAATTTGGGACAGGTATCCCTAGGCTCAAGGTAAATCTTCGCTTCTTCTTTTCTTTCTTCTTCTTCTTCTTCTTCATCTGAGCCTCCCTCAGAAGTCATGCACGGCAGTGGCAATACCGTGCATGCCTCTTTCTCATCTTTTTCTCCTTCCGATGGTTTCACAGGTCAGTGCCATGCACGAGCTCCTTTCCCCCTTCTGTTAGTTCTTCCCTATCGCTCAGCAAGGTTTGCAGATGGCGCTGCTCATCGCTGCCCGCAGATGTATCCTCGACACCTCAATGAAGAACGTAGACGGCGAAACTTATTGCCGCCCACAGAGCATCCCCCTGTTGCGCACCTATTGCGTACGGCAATGTCTATCATCACTTGCGAGAGGTCGTGGCAACACCTATCGCCGTCCATGAGCTTCTTTCATGTGCTTGGTGCCTATCGCTGTCCACGAGCTTCCTTCACGCCCTCCATGCCTATCGCCGTCCACGAGCTTCCTTTGCGCCCTCGGTACCTATCACCATGCGTAGGCTCTTCTTGCGTCCCACGCCTATCGCTGTGCGCCTTGGCAAGAATTAACGTTGTTTGCCTCACAAATGGCTATCGCCGCGCGCTTTACAAGATGCTATCGTTGCCTGTACAAGGATTTGTTGCCTTCTCGTGTTGCCCAACGGCGATGCCTAGCGCTGCTCGTGGTTCACAGCTTGCCCTCTAACCGTGAGCAGTAGTGCCTAGCGCCATCCAAGGGTCATGACACTGCTACTCCACGGTTATGGGTGTTGATGCTTAGTGCCGTCGGGACCCCATCTCTTCGTTGTCTCGTACATTTCTTCATTTTATTCTCACTTGACCGAGGGTGGACTCAGTCTAGCGTTGCCATAGCGATTTGGCTGTCGAGTAATATCGTCGTCGTGCTGGTCCCAAGTACCATGCCCTTCTTGCTGCCACACCAGACTAGGACAGTTATGTCGATCTTGGTTTCGAGTAGTATTGTCGTCACGCCAGTCTAAAATATTATGCCTGTCTTGCTACCACTTCATGTCGATCATTGCACTGATCCAACTATCATGCTAGCCTCGTCCCCTCTTCGTACCCTCTTCCTTTCTCGTCTCATTCAAACCTTCCACTTCATCACCCTAACTTCTTACATTCTTAGCTATGCGAATCTGCGTTGCCCTATGACAAGGGTGGGCCTTTCGGCCCACTTGTCTTACAAATTAACCATTGTAGTGTTGTGAAATAAACAAAGAGATTGCTGGTCAAAGGAGGCGATTCCGAACAGCTAAAGCAACGGAGGGGCTTTCCGTCGTGTTCTAAGAGGGTGCCTGCGCGAGTTAACCCGAATAAATTATGAACCCAGGTGAGGTTGATCCCCACCTCACATCCAAAATTCCTCTCTTACTAGTTGGATACCTACCCTTGTTCTTGAACAAGGTTATCGAAAGAGCGATCTCAGGTCCCGGGTCTTTCGTACCCGATACACAAGTCACCCAATCACCTAGATCCGGAGAGGCGAGATCGAGGCACCTAAACACTACTCACCAGCTAGCTTTCGTCTCTGGCAAACCTACAAGAGAATAAATGTTGGGGCCACTGATTTTCCTGCCGTTGTCCAGCGGGCCCTACCAATAGTCATGATCCACCATGACAAGGAACTTTGGGGTGATGATGTCGAGGAATTCCGACCTGAGAGGTTCTCGAATGGAGTATCAAAAGCCGCTAAACATCGTTTGGCTTTCTTTCCCTTTGGATGGGGATCTAGAATTTGAATTGGTCAACACTTTGCCTTAAACGAGGCGAAGATGGCCTTGGCCATGATTCTGAAGAATTTCTCTTTCCATCTGTTACCATCATATGCGTATGACCCATACTCGTAATAACCATTCAACCACAACGTGGAGCTCCCATGATATTACAGAAATTATAAGTTTATGTCACCTACTAGTCCTGCATGACTTTCATGCAGCAAGTTTATGATGCCTCTTTTATTATGCTGTTGAGGAACAAAACTCATGAGTTTCACCATGCAACAAGAAGTTGTCGGTGTGTTTAATTAGAGATTTCTATGTGGTCCATTGCGTGCTGATTTGGAACTGTCAATTGAGTTTTCTAGTTGGCATGAAGCAAAACGAACATAACATAATTTAGGGTATAATTATAATAGAAGTTCTGGATCCTGAGTTATACGGGGCCTTGAATCTCAGACTACCAAACTAATGAGCACAGTACAGTGCATTGGAGTTTACACTTGGGGAAAAAATAAATTTCATCCACTTAGAATGTGAATCTCGAAAGCTGAAATATTGTCCATGTACTGCTACATGTTTAAAATTAGGAAATGTATACAAAGAGAGCATTTAATTTTGCTACAAGGAGGTCACGATCACTCATTTCTATTAGATTTGACGTGGGTGTAAGTGTGTCAATGACTAAGTTCAAAATTCAAAAAAAAAATTCTTGAACTTCATGACACCACTCAACCTTTCCAATTTGAAATCGGATGGCTAGAGCTAATTGTGACCTTATTGCAACAAAGGTAAATGGTCTTATAGTATACAATCTCATAAAATTAAACACAATCAACCAAAACTAAAACCGAAAGATGATCTTCGTGATCGTTCCATGAAAAAGGAGCCCAAAAAAAAAAAGAAAGAGAAAAAGAAGGCACAATTTGATCGTGTCCCATCGTTTAGTCGGGGGATGCTATGTTCTTGGGTGTACATGTTACACTTGTACCACAACATCTCCTTGAAACTTCCGTAACAGCATATAGAAACAAAAATAAGTAGACCATAGTTGAAACCTACAACTTACTTTGTTTGTAACGAAGTAATTGTCTTCTTCTATATGTCTCTTGAGGCCCAAACAAATAAATAAATACATAAAAACCAAAAATAGGAAAATAAAATTATCGCCAAGGATCTAGTCCAGTCATTCCTCACCAGAAACTTAAATAAAATGTGTGGAGGAAAGAGATGGAATCTTGAACATTCACAGCCTTCAACAAAGAAATCCAGTCTCATTATATATAAAAGTGCTCATAAAGGGGTGTTGAGATTGAGCAAGGAAACCCATTTCCTATCACTCGCTGTAGCCATGGAAGGTGTTCTTCTTCTTTGCTTTGCTCTTCTTGTATTATGGATTGCTTTAAAAATAGGTTATGCAATATGGTGGAGGCCTAGAGCCCTTGGAAAGCACTTGGAGAAGCAAGGGATTAGGGGCCTTCCTTACAAGATCCTGTTTGGGAATGTAAAGGACAGCAATAAGCTTACCCGAGAAGCCTATTCAAGGCCCATCGAGCTTTCGTATCGGATCGTTCCTCAAGTTATCCCCTTCTTTGTCCAAACCGTCAAGGCTTATGGTACTCTACAAATTCCCCTTCAGTTTGTAAGTTGCATTTTAAGTCTATTTCTTCATGTATGAATTGAAATAGAAAAACCTGCGCTCACTCTAAGATTAGTATGACTAGTGTTGCTACTGTTTCTTTTTCTCTCTATTTGCCCAGTTTCTCTATTTACTCTTTCTATTGTGAATAAATTCTATGTATACTGTTTAATGAATAGTGGTGTCTCTCTCTTGCAATTTGGTGAGTAACAGTTAATGGTGGGATTGTAGGGAAACTATGTGTAACATGGTTTGGAAGGACTCCAAGAGTAATTGTAATGGAGCCTGAGCTGGTAAAAGAGGTCCTCTCAAACAAATTCGGCCACTTCGAGAAACCACCGCCGACCCCATTAACAAAGCTGTCGTTGTTGGGGCTTGCGGTTGCGGAAGGTGAGAAATGGGCGAGACACAGGAGGATCTTAAATCCTGCTTTCCACATGGAGAAGCTCAAGGTTCCTTCCCCCTTCCTTTTCTACCTAGATAGAGAGCAGCCATCAAATTTGAGATTCTAAAAGGCCATAACCGTTTGGAGTTATGGCCTTCAGTATAGAGCATGGCAATGGAAGTTGAGATAGAGATAGGAGCCACATAATGAGAATTAACCAAAAAGAAGTTACATTTTGGGAAAAGAAAAAAGGAGTAATATTTCAAAGCCCCTACATATAAAATGGTACAACCCGCAAGGTTTATCCAAACACAGTGGATGATGAGTTGTTGCTAACTTGCTAGTTTCTTTTCTTTTTCCTTTTTTTAATATGAAAATTGTTTCTCAGTCCAGAATAAACTATGATAGTATGGACAATAGATGTTGGAGAAAAGTACTTCGACACCGTACACTCATATCAAATAGAGTATACAATCCCCAAAAATGGTATTCTGAGTGAAAAGTTTTGAACGTGATAGGGCATGGTACCTGAATTCATTCTTAGTTGCAAAGAGATGATAGCGAGATGGGGGAAGTTGGTTGGAGAAGAGGGCAGCTGTGAAATTGATGTGTTTCCAGAGCTCCAAGCATTAACAGCGGATGTCATTTCTCGAACAGCTTTCGGGAGCAGCTATGAAGAAGGGAAGCGTCTCTTTCAACTCCAACAGGAGCAACCAGATCTTGTCATGCAAGCTATTCGTAATATTTACATTCCAGGATTCAGGTATGCGATTTCCGTCATCAATTTTGTAGACACGGCCTTCACTCTCGCTCTCTCTCTCTCTGGGTGGCAATGGGCTGCATGGCAATCTGGCTTAAACAGATCAATGTCAACCTCTGTATTCATGGACTGGGTTTGAATTTGAAGCGCCCAGCCCATATATTTATTTGGTCTGGGCCTATATTAGGAAGGCCAGGGCCCTGGTCTGCCACGTATTAGAGAGAAGCCCAGGCCCAGCCCGACCTGGCTAATAGGAACATGCCATGGCTTTGGCATGCCGGGCTAGGCCAGGCTCCAACTAGGCCAAGTGCAAACAACGCCGGATCCGGGTTTGTTCTCTCCCTAGTCCCTACTTGCATCCTCCATGGCATAGTTTCTAAAGTCATTGTCATGGACACTTAGTTTAGGTTTTTAATAATGGATGTTGTTTCTATAAGGCCTAGGCTTTTTGAAAACAAAGTAAAAGCATCACTTAGGATCCTTGTTTGGAAAGCATTTCGGGTATTGGAAATATCCATGAGGGCTCTAATCAATTTATAACACGGGCTATAAAATTTCAAACCCATCCATGAGGGCTCTAATCAATTTATAACACTGGGCTATAAAATTTCAAACCCAAAAAATGGTACTGATCATGCGAATCTGTGAACAATGATTTTCTCGGTGAAATGGGTGGTCCACATAATTTGTTAGAATATACAATATTTTTAGGTATTGAAATCCTCATTTTTTTTACAATTATAATGGTGAAAGCCGAGATAATTTATTTCAAAGTTTTTTTTACTCTAGAACTACAATTTTAGGTGAATTTTGAGGTGAGGTTTTACTTATTTTGCTGGGGCTGCAACCCTAACAAGTCATTTTTATTTAATAAATGTTATTATTTAGAAAAAATAAAATAAAGAAAAGATGAGTTATGAGAAACATTGAGAAATACGTTAAATTTCTTTTGTTCACAAATATTTTTAGAGAAAAGGTTTATATAAGGTTATATCCTTAAAATGTAAAAATAAAGATGCACCTCAAAAATCCATAAGAAAAGCTTGTTTCAATATTGAAAAACCCTCTAATTGATCATTGCGACATCGAAATGTATGAATATGGAAAAAAAAAAAAAAAGGATTTTGAGTCCCAGAAATAGTGCATCTTGCAACATATTATCTAGATCGTCCATTTTCAAGATTTTCATATGTTTATAGATGTACTTGATTTTAACCATTTTGGGAGTTTAGAATGTTTATAATTACATATGAAAATAGATTTTGAGATAATCCTAAAAATCTTTTACACCCAAATTATATATTGTGATAAAAGTTGGAGGAGCGCCTTAATTGGATTGTTTAAGATTGCAACCTTATAAAAACTACACCCTCTTTTTAATCAATGAAATGGCCCAAGATCTTCTAGAATTTGAACAAATAAGAGTCTTTTGGTAAATTGACATCTTAAATTACATAAGCCACATGACCTAGATATCTCTCATTGCTCTAGGTTCAAATCTTGAGTAAGATTTTTTCTTAATATGGAAACTATAGTTTTTTGGCTTAGACAACTGTGAACAAGAAGAAAAAAGCCCTCCGTCTTAGTGACTCTCAACGGGCTAAATTGTCAAATGAACACTATTTGTTTACGTGTTACAAAACTAGGAATACATTTTTTAATGGATAAAACATATTCAAGCTTGTAAACCAAATAAATAGTAGTTATATAGCTTAGTTGACATGAGCAATTTAAGTGGTTAAAATTACAAAACATGTCATCAGTTGTTTATGGCACAGTTATCAAGATCAGATCCAACCGATTGTTCGACTAATCGGACTGTTGGTTGGTGTATTCGTTAACTTGTACCTAAGTAAAAGCTAGATTTAGTTTTAAATCGATCAAAATCAATATTTGAGCAGTCAGACCAGCTGGTTTTGACTGGTTTGGCCAGCAAAACAGAGTTAGCATTTTTTTTTAATGTATTCCAACTAATTTGACTGGTAGTTGAACAAATTTTCACGGACCATGGTTTGGTGGTTGGTCAGGTCCTAATAACATTAGTTTGTAGTTACAAACCCAAAATAAAATTAGGATTAATATTTTTAACATAATTCTTGGGTTGGCACCAATAAGAGAGGATATCTAAAATTGGTAGAATTGTTGATTAACCACCTCATTGGGCATGGTTGTTATTTGTCTATTCAGCAGAAAGAAAATGACAAATAAATCCGTTATTTTCCAATCCAATAGATAAATAGCAAAATACAACAGATTGGGTTGATATCGATGCCGTATTCATATGGCCCAAGGCTCAATTTTTGGTCGGGGATAAGTGACTGAGAATAGAAGACCCCTTGTGGCTGAGGCCAGAAGTAAAATCTGCACTACTTTTAAACTCTCAAAATAAAAAAGGAAAAAAACTTTGTTTAATTTAAGTGTGTTTCAAAAATCTATTTGAAAAGGCTATTTTTATATTTTAAAAACTATTTAAAAGATTATCTTAAAAATACTTCATCTTCCAATACATTATTTGAGCTGTCCAGTTTCAAGATTTTTATGATTTTTTAGATATGCTTGATTTGAACCATTTTTGAAGTTCACAATTTTGTAATTAGACATAAAATTGTATTCTCAAGATATCCTAAGAATTTTGAAAAGGCTAGTTTGATATTTTAAAAACTATCTAGAAGATTATCTTAAAAATAGTTCATCTTTTAATACATTATTTGAGCTGTCCATTTTCAAAAAATTTATGATTTTTTAGATATGCTTAATTTGAACCATTTTTGAAATTCACAATTTTGTAATTAGACATAAAATTGTATTCTCAAGATATCCTAATAATTTTTTAAACCAAAATTGTAGCTTATGACAAGGTGCGTCTGTAGTTGTTTAAGGTTGCAACCTTATACAAACCATACCCATTAAAAATATTTTTTGGACGATTCTAGGAATAAACAAAGACTGGCTAACATTTTAAATAGCCAAGTCGTCCAAATATTTAAAATTTAAAACTTAATTTTTAAAATAATAATTTGGTGAATGACATGTGAATCTTTGAATGTTAAGTTAAATATTGTTTCTAAATAGCTCTTTAGATTTAAGAAATGATATTATCTATAAAGAGACCATTTGTCTTTTGTATATGGGGTCACAATCAATTTGTTCTTTAAATTTCAAAATGGGTGGTAGTAAGAGTGTCATTGAATTGACAAAAAATTTGAAAAAAAAAATTATTCGGACTACTCACGCTAAACCATCTAATTTAACATCTAATGAGTGAGAATAATTATGAGTTCTTTGTACAAAAGATAAATAACCGCTTTACAAATAATTGTGAGTTTTTTATCAACAGAATTGCCCCTTGATATATCCAGATTTCTGCCCACGGAAAAGAACATACGAAGGAAGAAGATAGCGAAGGAGGTGAGGGCCATCTTACAAAACCTGGTTCAAAGGAGGGAGAAAGCAATCAAAAGTGGGGCCAACAACAATCACGATCTCTTCGGTTTATTATTGGAGTCAAATAATACCAATGATAACAAAAGTAAAATGACTCTTGATGACGTGGTTGAAGAGTGTAAACTCTTTTTACTTTGCTGGACACGAGACCACATCGACGTTATTGACGTGGACAATGGTCGTACTGTCCATGCACCCTATGTGGCAGCAACATGCGAGAGAGGAGGTCATGCAAATTATAGGATCAAAAACCAATTCACCCACTCTTGACCAACTGGCTCACCTTAAAATTGTGAGTTCCCTCGTCCCTGGTACTTATTACAATCATATTTCCTGAGTCAAAGGTGATCGAATCATCTTTTAAAAACATATATAAAGAGAGAATTTTTTTTTGTCAAAATTAATCTTGACCATTAGATGTGAAATTGGGTGGCTATACTTTTGTATTGATCAAACTCAAAATTATAAAAAAAGTTTCCCGAACTTTATAATACACCCAAACTATCAGATTTGATGGTTATAAATCATTGTGACCTCCTTTTACTTAAGGTAAATGGCTGTATACAATCCCTTATGTTTTACAATATATTTTGCCCCCACATTCCTTATGGAATAAAGTAAGTGGCCAAATATGCATCTTGTCATTTTAAATATGGTTCGACTCGTATAAAACAACGATACTATTTATTATAATAAGGTTGCATTCTTTTATGCCATCTATTTTAGTTAGATGGTTTAGATTTGATACATTTTTCAATACACTGACAAAATTTCATACGTTTTTTAAAATATTATCAAGTCTCTGTCATTTTACGTAAAATGGATATATCATTGTAACTTTTACTTGAGTGGATAAAGTTGAGGGCTTATGCAAACTTTCGTTTTTAAAATATGATGAACTGTATTATTAGGATATTTATGCCAGCAGCTCTTTAACCATTTATTGTCAACCAAGGATATATGAAGTATGATATTCCATGCTCAATATTAGCTACATATTTATACCTCAATTTTGAAGAGATCTCAGACGGAACATCCCCAAACTTATTCTTGAAACAGTTAAAAACTGTAATAGAAAAAGAATCGTTGGGTCCGTCAATTACAGTTCTAATACAACCTTAATCTCGAAAGAGTGACTTTCTCTGGGAACTGTCGACAAAGCCAGCTTGAGATCACACCATGAAGACTCGATTGGCCCTATACATTCGAAGGCTTGGATTCGGTGCACGTACTAGATCGTAAGCTATTTACATTGTTCTTCTTCTTTTTCTTGAAGAATGTACATGGCATGTTCATCCTAACGATTTTTGGTTTGCAAAAACTAAACTAGCCTATGGGAGTTTGGGTATTTTTCTAATATTTTATAGGATTATATGGTCTCTCTAATATCAAAAGTTTTCTTAGGAGTACTTCATGAATTTCTTTGGATTTTTGGGTTATAGGGATTTTCCTAATGTTTTTTACTATATTTCCTTATTTTCTAGGCTTCCTAAGTTCTAAAGGATTTTATAAGGCATTTCTAACTCTCTCGATATTTTTTGGTTGATTTTCTAAAGAGGGTGACATGGGTTTATATACTAAAGAGGGTGACATGGGTTTATATAGGCTTGGGCCTTAGGTATCGCTTAAAGAATGTTTCTTGAAAATTATTAGCCCTAGTTTGACTAGGATTTGGTTTTCGTGGGTTTAGATTGGGTCAAAACATGAATCAAACTGCATCCATGGACCTTCCAGACGATTAAAAATAAATAAAATAATAATATTTCCTAGTTGTTCAGAATTTTTCAAAATTGACGAAAGAAAATGGTGCATATCCCATCGTCAGGCCCAATGGTCATCCACGTAATAAGATAAAAATTTTCATTAAAATCAATACTTAACTTTTGAACATAACTTGCCACAACTAATTGAGCTATGTATCTTACAACAATATTATTAGGATCTTTCTTCTTCTTGAAAACCCATGTATAACTAATCGCTTTTCAGCCCCTTAATAATTCGACGAGGTTCAATATTTTATTTCTTAAGGGCTTCTATCTCCTTTTCTATGGAATCTCTATTGATCAACTTCATCAACTTCACACACCTCATGTTGAGAAATTGGCTCACCCTCATCTAGTATATAACATAGTCGTTATGCCTCGCAAGAAATTGCATTTCTATATATTTGGGCTTTAGGCCCCCATGGAAGATTGTTTCAGAATACTGCAGAGAACTCTATTAAATTAATTAATTAAGAATATATCAGACTCCATATAAATAAACATCCAATAATAGTTAAAGATAAATACCAATGGTTATGAATAGACACCACCTAATCTTATCAAGAGATATGTATCCATACGGATACATATCCGTGCTAATACGCATCAGTATGATATATATCATAATCTTATCAAGAGATATACTGATATGTATATGTAATAATCTATATTTATATCCTAACACTCCCCCTCAAACTCATGATGCTTTGTGTAATGATGTCCTATCACTCCCCCTAAAACTCAAGATGCTTTGTGTAACAATATACATCCATATCTTAACATTGGCCACCATTTCACTAGTTCTCATGGCTGCATTACGCATTAACAGGTTTTTCGCATCCATTTTATTTTATTTTTTTCACGTAAAAATTTCATTGAGAACAATTAATAGCTGACAAACCTTGTAGTTAGTAGGATCCCATAATATGTATCCCTTTGTACTATCTATATATTCATAAAAATATAACCTTTTTATTATTTCACATTCACTTCTACTCTTCCTTGAAATCATAACATAAGCATCACATCCAAAAGCAAGAAGAAAAGAATAATCAACTAGTTTATCTGTACAAACCTATTCTAGTGTTTTGTGGTCAAAATCAATATAAACAAACGTGTTAATTAAGAAAGAAGTTATACAAACTACTTCTACCTAAAAATATTGCTCTCACCTAGCAATACTCAATATACACCTGTCACACTTTATAATGGTACAATTCATCCTCCTAACAATCCTATTTTACCAAGGTGTCCCGGGAACTATGTACTGCATAGCAATACCCTGCATATTATAAATATTGTCAAAATTCATTAGGATAAAATTGTACCTCATTATTAGTTCTTCAATGCTTGATGCTTTTGCCTTTATGATTTTCTACCGAGGCTTTAGACCTTTTAAAGCAACGGAAGGTATATGATTTGTTTTTTAGTACATAAACACACATTTTCTTTAAAAATTATCATTAAGGTGGCAAAGCACATTCCATGGAGACAACATAAGATTTCTATCTGTTTGAGTAAATCAATTCCAAGAAATCTTTTTCTGTGGTGGATAAATCAAACTGTTATTTATCTTATATTTCAAATAATCCAAATTTATAAAAATATAAATTAAAAGATTTTAAACCAAGGATTAGGGTTTTCTTGTTAATTTTTTTTTGAGTGCATATGCACTCATGTGGCCCAAAGTTGTTAATTAGGGCTTTAAACATGTTTAAGTGCTCTTATAAAGAAGAAGCATCACTCATCTTAAGATTATAAGGTTGTAAAATTATAAAATAAAGAAAAATTCTCTTAGGAAGAGATTTACCTTCATACATATTTTTTTGTCAACTCAAAAATCTTTTGTGGATTTTTTTTTCTTTTGAGGAAATATTTGTCTTTAAAGATTTGCAATCTACAAGAAACCTTGTGCTTAACATGGATATCAAACCATGGGGTCTGGTACCAATCTAGAGGATAAAAGTTAAGGTCTAGGCAAAAATAACAGAATGACGAGGTGTGCATTAAATTATTGCCTAAGTCTAGGGGGCAACGAATCTTCTCTTCTTCGAAAAAAAAAAAAATTTCCACAAGCACAAGAGAGTATAAGAGTTTTCGAGTTCTATCATACAAGCCAAAGAACAAGGGTTTTCTCTTTCTAGAATACCCATTCAAATGACTACACCGACTGGACCCGAACTCGGATCTGAACCCAGACTTGAATGTATTGGGTACAAATTTTGGACTCAGATCCAACCTTAAACAAATTGGACCCATACCGGTACCCGTCGCGTCCCGAGTCCATCGCTACCCTCACTATGAGCTTCTGTTTTAGTAGCGTACAATGGTGAACAACAAGGAACTAATTTTTTAGGGATTAGTGATTAGAGAGAGAGAAAGATATTCGAGATCCACAGAAACAGCTGTCTCCAAGAAACTGCGCGAGAAGAATAATTGCATAGGAGGATGGCAATGGGATTTAGCCGTTTGGGGAACTTTGGGGAACTAAAAAAAGATGAAAAGTATTGAAGTAATTCTTAGAAACATAGCTTCACCGCCATCCCATATTCTCATATAATATGAACCCTTATCTAATTCCTAGAAACATAGCTTCACCGCCAGCAAAAGCAAGATTGTTTACATCCGAAATGTGGCAAATTGTTTGACACCCAATTTTTTTTCACAATTTACAAGGCCTTGATGCTTTGTTGCTGCCAATTTTTACAGAGTGGGGTGAAATTTTGTGTGCAAAATGACATATATTTCCGATATTGCAATTTTCCAAAAAAGGTGTGTAGCTTCCGACATTGATCGGCCCAAGATATTCAATAAAAAGGGAAAACACTTAATAGTCCAATGGATTGTGATGTATGATACTCCAAGTGACAACTTTTGCTTTTGTTTTTGGAAGTGATTCCATATAGGGACTGTATAGTAATATAATGAAATAATTTTTATAAGTTATATTAGGGCCATTTGTTTGACACAAATTTTTATATATACATTTTTTTCATTTCAATAAACAATCACAAAAAACAAAAATTTGAAAAATGCAACCTAAAATATTTTTTTGGCCCAAGTAACATAGGCTGTTTATTTTGGTTATAGCCTTAGATCTAGACCTTAGAGAGAGAAAGAGAAATTGGGTTTCTAGAGAGAGAATAAATTTAGAAAGATTCGATTTTTAGAGAGAAAATGAGAGATTGAGTTTCTAGAAATAGAAAAATGAGTTTTTAAAGAGAGAAAGAGCAATTGGGTTTTTAGATAGAGAAGAAGATATTGTGTTTATGAGAGAAAACATAAGTTTTTAGAGAGAGAGAGAGATTGGGTTTTTTGAGAGAATAAGTTTTTAGATATAGTAAAAGAGATTGGGTTGTTAGAGAGAGAATAGGTTTTTAGAGTAAAAAAGATTGAGTTTTTAGAAAGAGAAAATGGGTTTTTAGAGGGAGAAAGAAACATTGGGTTTTTAGAGAGGGAACGGGTTTTTAGATTTTTTGAGAGAAAGAGAGATTGGGTTTTTAGAGAGAGTATGGGTTTTTAAAGAGAGAGCTTGGATTTCTAGAGGGAGAAAGCGAGATTAGATTTCTAGAAAGTCAGAATGGATTTTAGAGAGAGAGAGGGTGGGTTTCTAGAGACCCGGCCCGGACCATTAACAGCCCTAACTGCAGTCTATTTCAGCATTGGATGATAAGAATAGTGGAGGTAGCCTTTGGATAGCATATTTCGATACTCGATTGGGCAGCGGCATGCTTTCCATTAAGGGATGGTCAAAAGGTTAATTTCCGATTAGGGGAAAAAAAATTGGTAGAATATAGGGAAAGGTAGTACTTTCCATTAAAGATAAGTGTAAAAAAAGTTGAATGACGAATTATAGGAAAATATTGGTAGGATACAGGCCTAGGAGGACTGACCTATTTATCAATTGGATGTATATAATAACACTGTTTATCTACTATATAAGGAGATCACAATTTTCACTACTTCAATACAAAATCTAAAGCTTAAGGTGTGATAAAGCTAGAGAAATTTTCATTTAGATTGTGATGTAGTCTATGGCATGATACTTGGCCACATGATTTCACATCTAATGGCCAAAAGTGTTTGTGATTTTGTAACAAAAGATCACTAGTTTTACTCATTTTACCTTTATTATTGCTTCTTGGGCCATCAATGCGATCATAACATGTATTGAAATACAATACAATGTGATAAGTGTAACAAAAGGCATTGTACACGTTGTAGCCGCTTAGTTTTCTTAATGTTTATTAATATCTACACAACCATTGGTTTTTAACATTGGATGGTTGGGGAGGTGGTAGCAAACTACAGATAAAAAGACCATCATAAAATACTTTTTCCATAAGAAATGTCATATAATGATCATCAAAAGTTTAATAACTTTAAGTTGGCAAAGTGCTAAGATGATGGTATTCTGATTCGTTTTTAAGTTCGTTTCATTATTTCTCAACATTTTTAGCATTTCCTGTCCCAAAAGCTTAAAGAGTCGATGACTCCACAGGTAACAATGATCCTTCATGAGGTTCTCAGGCTCTACCCACCAGTGGTCTTTCTCACAAGGCAAACCTACAAGAGGGTGAATTTAGGAGACTTAGATTTTCCTCCAGGTGTCATGCTTGCTCTTCCAATACTCAGGATCCACCATGACAGAGAAATTTGGGGCGACGATGCAGATGAATTCCTGCCTGAGAGATTCTCAGAAGGGGTATCAAAGGCTGCTAAGCATCCCATGGCCTTCTTTCCATTTGGATGGGGACCCAGGATTTGTATAGGCCAGAACTTTGCATTGATCGAGGCCAAGATGGCATTGGCCATGATCCTGCAAAATTTCTCCTTCCACCTCTCGCCATCTTACACACATGCCCCTCATGCTCAAGTTACAATCCATCCCCAATATGGGGCTCCCATCATCTTAGAAAAGCTCTAAGTTCAATTCCATCAATCAACTGTCATGTGTTATGTGTTCATTTAGCTGTATGCGATTTCAGAGAAGAATTTAGGGACCTTTAAAATGCAATATGATAATAATTTATATGAGATAGCATAGTTAGGAATCAAACTCCTGCTAGACTGGTTAATAGTAGACATTAGCAATACAACATCTCAATTTCAGTTCTTATCATTGAACCATTGTTGCAGCTATACATGTCTAAGAGATAATGTCAAGAAACCAATAATACAACATTACGTGATGAAATTTATGCTCATATCCCTTACAGATTTCCCACATGCCCGCAGTAACAATTTGTATTTTATTTTGACATGTAACAAAGTTGGACAATGGAGATTGTCGTATCCATTTTCTAGATATAGTTGTTTTTTTCATTTTCTCTTTGTCCCTCCAATATACCTCTACTTTGGACTTCGAAGGTCAAATGTGACAATTGCTTTGGGTTGAAGTTATAAAGAAATTTTTTCTACCCCACTCCAGAGTCCAGACCTTCAAGTTTTGAAATGAACTTCGGACGTTATCTTTAGACTTTGAATATTCAAAGCTAGGACTTTCAAGAGATGACAACAAATCTTGAAGATCCAAAATCACGAATTTTAATGCCATTTTGAACTTTGAGGATCCGAAGTCTACATTTTTTACTTGACTTTGGGTCTTGAAGATCTAAAGTCAAGAATTTCCTTACTATTTTGGAACTTGAAGGTCTGAAGTCAGTGCGCTATGGGAAAAATAGAAAAAAAAGGAGTAAAAATAGACATGAAAATAAAATACAAACGTTTAAAGGGGAAACTATAATAACATATATCAAAGAAACTATGAGAATGAAAATTCTCCATTATGCAAAAACATTCAAGGTGTGCCATGTAGTGTATTTTTTTTAATTCATGATCATCCTATATATGGGCATCATATAGTGAGATATGTGCAACTGGTGTCTGTAACTTGTGTGCAACCAGTGGATGTAACTTGTGTGTAATATGTGGATGAATATGTGAAATGAGATATATGTGAAAAACCTTGACTTATTGTGTTTATCTCTCCAAGAAAAAAAGAGTACATACTTCTTCTTTAAAGTAATCAAATATTTTTATAGTAACCCCATGCATCTTTCCAAAAAATACCAACAGTGGTATCAACCCTCATCCAAAAATTCTTACAAGGTATCAGAGCGTCCATAAAATTTCAACATGGTATCAAAACCAGGTTGTGGAAAAAAAAGATAGGCACTGGTGTGGAGAGCCTAGGTTGTGAAAAACAAAAAGATAGGCATTGGCGAGGATAGCCCAAGTTGCGAAAAAAATAAAAAAACTAGGTGGCTTGGAGAGCCCCGATTACCAAAAAAAAAAAAAAAGGCATTGGAGAGCCCTATTCCAGGTTTGGAACATGAGGTGGGAATTGGATCAGCTTCATTAATTTTAGTAATTTGGTAAATGATATTAATTTATGTTAGACTCTTAAAAATGCAACTACTTGTTCTATGAGCTGGGTGTCAATCTTTTAAAAATGCAACTACTTGTTCTATGAGCTGGGTGTCAGAATGGTCAGAATGCAACTACTTGTTCTATGAGCTGGGTGTCAATCTTTTAACGAGATTTTGTGATAAAGTTTTAAAACCTCTAAATGCAATGCTAGTTTCGTCGCTTGGCATGGGTGGCTTAAGTTGAAAAAAATGACCCAAATATCTTTTCTTCTACTTTTAAATCAAATTGCTATTGATTTTATAAAGCAATTTAGTGTTCGATACGTTGGAAAATCAAGAGGTACCTTCATTCAATTTCAATAACGATTTATTATTTTAATCTCTATGCAGTAATCTTCAGAAGAAATATACAAAGAGATAATTAACTTTTGGCACAAGAACGTCACAATGAGTCTTTTTTTATCAAATTTAAAATCGAATGGTTGTAAGAGTATCATTGACTACACTTCGAAACAAAGAAAATTCTCCAACTTTGTGATACACCAAGCCATCCAATTTGATATCTATGGCTAGAAGTAACTGTGAATGTCTTGTAACAAAGACAAAAGGTCTCATAGCATATAATCCCTAAAAATCTTGTTTTTGTATCTACCATTTACTATCTAACTTAGCCAAAATTAGACAAAAACTTTAAACATATATCTATTGTTTCTTAATTCCTATTTTGACATTCTTTTACAACAAGCAAAGCCCCTTATGAGGGAAAGTAAAGGGTACAACATAAAAAAGTGGTAGAATGGGATAAACTCATAAAGTCTCGAATATCGGACAAGGATTTTCTTTATTAACAAGAATAAGAAAAGGCATGACTTTGCTTTTGAAGTTCAACTTCAATGTGACGGGGTATTTCACTCTTTGATATGAATGCAACTATGCACTGCCCAAGTTGTTTAGGTTAGCAGTTGGTATAGGCAACCTTTGCATATTTTCCTTAAAGCTGACTTGGCCCTAAGAAACTAGGGCTTGTGGTTTGACGAAATAGCTGTTGGGTGTCCCATCCCGTGAGGGAGGGGCATCGATGATATTTTTCTATTGAAAGGGATGAGGCATAACACAACCTATTGGGTCGTTATAAGTGGATAACTACTCATGTGAATTGATTGTTATGAAATATTCTCTCTTATCACTCTAGAGAGAGAGAGAACATATTTATTTCTTCCTATATGAAATAGGATAACAATTACGTGAGATGACATAGAGATTTTGGAGAAACCAAACCTCATCCCATATAAAAGGGAAAACATCATGTAGATACTAGTGTTGTCTCTCCCCAAAGTTTTAAGAAGTACCTCTTCTTTGGGCGTACCTCTATTGGGTGGATACATAAAAAAAAATTTGTAAAGAGAAGAAGAGGGAGATATAATGATCATTTTCTTAGAGAGAAGAAGAAGAAGAGAGAGAAACGTGGGAGAGTAAACGACCCTCTTCTTAAATATTTTCCTTATAAAGAGAGAAAAGGAGAGAAGAAAGCAGTGTTTCAAAAAGCACTAGGCCGCACCTAGGCGGTCGAGGGGGTTCAGGCCGCCCAGTGCCTAGGCAGGCTTTTTTTTTTCTTTTGGGTTTTTTTTCTCTAAAATAGCCTTTAATAGGTTTTAGGTTTCAAATGAATCTAAAACCACAATTTTTCTCCTTTAGTATTAAAAAAATGACCAAAAAATACCCTTAAGGAACCGCATTTCCGCCCCTGGGCGCAGTGCAGCGGCCGCCTAGGTAGGTTTAGGCCGCAGGTTCCTCGGGTGCCTAGGTGGGCTTCCGAGGACATCCGCTTAATTTGATCGCCTAGGCTTGGGCGATGTGCCCAGGCCTTCTGGACTGCCTGGCGGCCTCCCAGGCCCTAGGCGGTCCGCTTTTAAAACACTGGAAGAGAGAAAGAGAGAGAAAGAGTGCTTCTGTGGATTTATTATAGTACCTTTTAGAGAGAGAAAAGCTTAACAGAGCGAAACCCAGACAGAAAGAAAACTTCTGTGAGAATGAGAACCTCATATAAGGGAAAACAAAACGAGAGAAAGCCTCTAGAATAAATAAGAGAACCCAAGAAATCTTGCATCTTGGAAGAACTTTGTAACCATTATTTTTAATAGTGGATTTAATCTCTTTCTCTTGTAGGCAGCCTGAAAAGGTGAACTACGCAAAATCTCGATATCAGTAAGTAAGTCATTTATTTATTTTGTTTACACTTTATTGCATGATTTCCACTCATATACGCACATGCATCAGTTTTTGTGTACTTTGTGTATCATAAATCTGGGTTTTGTTACGTGCATTCGCATTCATGAGAAAGGGCTCGACAGGATGAGCCCAACACGTATTAGAGCGTGGTTCCCTTGACTCAAATGAACCACATTGTTATTTCAATAACTATTTGCTGCTGAAGTGAGCCTTTGGGTCGTAGGATGCGCAATGAAGAAAACCTCATTGTAGGCTGACTTTTGTTTGACTGCCAAACGGAGCCTTTAGGACATGTCATTAGTCAATAACTGTTGGTGAGTGGCCACTGTGTAAAGAAGGTCTTGACTGATGTACCATGGGTCACCACCTTGACCAATAGTGAATCACTTTGACCATCGGTGGCTCACATTGACTGACAGTGATACCTTAATAGTCAGTGAGAGCTTGACCGCAAACAAATACCTGGCCGCTTATAGATACTTGATTGTCGATGGATACTTGACTGTTGAGGGATACAAGACCGTCAACCGGTTAACAACCGATGAGCTTGATTGTTGATAAGTTGTCGACGGATCCTTGACCCATAATGGGAGCTTGATAAACGGTGAATCGTCCTCATGGTCGGTGAATAAAAGAGAGGGGTGTGGAAGACAATGCTTGTGGATTAAACGTGGATTCAATATCGAGAACAAGATGATATTGCAGAACAGGAATAATTGGATCATCTGGAAACTGAAGACGAAAGATCTTTTATACTACGGGGACTTGTACACGCCCATTGAAAGGGTATAATACAAGCCTGAAGGAATGCTGAACAATGAGTGAAAGAGACTAGACCGAATGAATCTCATAACTATCTGCCAATGGCTGGGAAAAAATTTGTTCCACCATGTCTCAACAAAGACATCTGCCAAGTCATTGTGGGACAAGCTACATGACTTGTATGAGAGAAAGATTGAAAAAAAAAAGACGTTCTTGATCTGAAAATTTGTGAACATGAAGTTTAGGGACGGTAGATCCTTTGCAGAGCACTTGAATGAAGTGCAAAGCATAACTCACAATGATGAAATAAATCTTAAAAGATGTGTTACAAACTATATTTTATCTCGGTTCACTACCAGACAGTTGGAAGACCCTAGTAGTCTCTTTGAGTAACTCAACATCTGATGGATAGTGACCATGGGTTAGGTCACTAGTAGCCTATTGAATGAGGAGATGAGAAGAAAATCTTTCGGCACATCGAACTCGCAAGTTCTTTCACAAATCGAGGAAGGTCTGGGAATGTCAATCAAAACCAATCAAATTAATCTAATGATAAAGCTAGATCCAAGACGAAAAAGGGGAGCATATGTTTTTATTATGGCAAGGAAGGGCCCATCGGGAAAGAGTGTCAGAAGCTCGAGAAAGAGCCGAATAAGGACAATGTCAAGAATGATGGTAGGGATACAACTGTAGTGACTACAAATATTGGTGTGGTCAAAAACTGTGATGATCGGTGCATTAATATTACATCAGGTTCATACAACTCTAATTGGGTTATAGATATTGGAACATTGTTTCATGTTACCCCCACATAGACGCTATTTTGCTTCTTACAAGGAGGGAGATTTTGGCTCCGTAATGATGAGGAACAATGGTTCCCCAAAGATTGTGGGTAAGGGAGATGTAGAGATCAATACTAACATGGGGATGAAGCTGGTGCTAAAGGATGTTAGACATGTATTAGATATCCATCATAACCTCAACTTAGGAGGGTGTTTAGATGATGAAGGGTATTACTCGGTGTTCAATTAGGGACATTGGAAGTTGACAAAGGAATCTCTTGTCATAACAAAGGGCAAGAAGTGTTGTTCACTCTACATAACAAATGTGCAGTTCTCTAATAGATAAGTTAATGCCATCATTGAAGAATCCTCACTAGATGTGGCATAGGCAATTAGGCCACATGAGTAAAAAAAGAATGCAAATCTTAAAAAAGAATTAGATTCTTCCTAGTGTTAAGAATGCATATCTAACTCCATGTGACTATTGTTTGCTAAACAAATAACATAAAATCTATTTCTTCAGTAAGGGCCCTAAGGATATGAAAATCCTAGATGGATGTCAAGTCGTTTGGTAGCACAACATATTTCATCACCTTCATCAATGATACTTAAGAAAGGTATGGGTTTCCTTAATAAAATAGAAAGATCAGGTATTTGAGATCTTTCAAAATTTTCATTCTAAAGTGGAATGGGAGACAGACAAGCTGCTAAAACGTCGTACATTAGACAGTGGGGGAGTACACTTCAAATGCTTTCAAAAGCTATTGTGCCAAGTGTAGCATAAGGCATGAAATGGCAGTGACATATGCCTGCTAGCGTAATGGTGTACTAGAGAGAATGAATCACATCATTATGGAAAGAGTTAGGAGCATGCTATCCTTCGACAAGTTAAATTGTATTGGGGTAAAGAAATCCTCATAGTATACTACCTAATAAATAGATCCCTGTTATTTAGTTTGGATGGTAAAATCCCAGAGAGAGTGTTGGGATTGAAAACGGTATCTCATTCACACTTGAGGGTGTTTGGGCGCAAGGCATTGATCAAAAAACAAAGGTCTAAGTTGGATGAGAAAGAACTCATATGCATCTTCTTATGGTACTCAGATGAAGAGTTTAGCTATAGGCTACAAGATCCTAAGAACAAAAAGGTGATCAAGAGTAGGGTGGTGATCTTTCAAGAAGTCCTTACCATTGAATACATGAAGAAGCATGAAAAACCACAAATCTTCAATGGTTCAGAAGTGGTTATAATTCATCCTATTGTGGTACATGAAGACAATAGAGAATTGCAACAAAAGGATGGCTCCCAAGTTTTTAACATGCCAGTTCTAGGTGATGTGGAGTAAGGGGAGCAGCCTGTTCAAGAAATGCCACCTATAGCTGAACTGAGAAGATCCTCTAGGGGACTAACCCTCTCTCTGCAACGAGGTATGTCTTATTCACTAAATGGGGTGGACAAGAAAGCTGCCATGAAGTCCAGGCCGATAAACACAAAGTGATGTGGATTAAAGCTATACAAGAAAAGAAAGAATCCTTGCATAACAACGACACTTGTGAATTGGTATAGTTGTTTAAAGGCAATAACACATGAGAGTTATGTTCTGAGCAGAGCCCTTCAACTGAAAGGAAGAAGGAAGACATACAAAAAGTACCCTATGGGTCAGCCGTTGGAAGTTTGATGTATGCCATGGTGTGCATGAGGACTGATATTACATATTCAATTAGTGTGGTGAGAAGATTCATCGCTAATCTTGACATGGAGCATTGAACAATAGTCAATTGGTATTAAGATATCTCAGAGAAACATCCAAAGTATGTTTAACCCTTGAAGGAGGAAAACCTATGTTACAAGGGACACAGATGAAGAAAAGGCTGGAGAACTGGACTTCGTGTAAGGGAGCAGTTTTATGATAGGCCAAACTGTAGTGGGGAGATAAATTGTTGCAACAAGAGAAGATCCATGTTGGTAGGAACACAACATATATGATGACGAAGATCTTTTCTAGATATAAGCACAGAAGCATGCCTGGCTTGAGTGCTCTTTGAGCACTTGGTGAATCTGCGATGGTGATCCTCCCCCATGGGACAAGAGGGGGAGATTGTTGGGTGTCCCATCCCATGAGGGAGGGGCACCGACGATATTTTTTCCTATAAAAGGGGTGAGGTATAATATAACTCATTGGATTGTTATGAGTTGATAACCACTCACGTAAGTTGGTGATTATGAAATATTATCTTTTATCTCTTTAGAGAGAGAGAAGATAAAGATATCTTCCCACATTAACATGAGATGAGGCATAGATTTTGAGAAAACAAAATCTCTTCCCATATAAAATTGAAAGTCTCATGTAGATACTAGTGTTGTCTCTCCCAAAGTTTTAGCAAATGCTTATTCTTTAACCATACCTCGTTTGGGTTTATCAGAGATACAGAGAACCTTTTTTGTAAAAAGAAGAAGAAAATAGGAATACATTGATCCTTCTATTAGAGAGAAAAAGAAGAAGAAAAAGAGAAACGTGAGAGAGCAAGTGACCCTTGTCTTATGCCTTTTTTTGTAGAGAGAGAAAATAGAGAGAAGAGAGAGAGAGAGAGAGAGAGAGAGAGAGAGAGTGCTTGTGTGAGTTTATACCTCTTAAAGAGAGAAAATCCGAGGAGAGAGATAAACTCAGACAGAGAGAAAGCCTCAAAGAGAGAGTGAACCTCAAATAAATGATAACCTAGAGAGAGAAAGTCTCTAAAAGAAGTCCCAAAAAAACTTGTATCTTGGAAGGAATTTATAATCATTATTTTTAATAGTGGTTCTCCTGTGGATGTAGCATGAAAAAGTGAACAACGTAAAATGTCAGTGCCCGTAAATAACTTTATTTTGTTTGTTTTGTTGCAAGATTTTCACTCATACATACATGTACATCGTTTTCAGTGTATTTTGTGTCCTATAATTCTGGGTTTAGTTGTGCACATCTGCATTCATGCAAGAGGCTCGACTTGGTGAGTCCAAGACAAGCCACCACAACCGAAGGGTAGGACTGGGTTGGGCTAGTATCAGCTTGGATTGGCCTTGCCCGACCCTACTTTTCTTAATTCGTTTTTTCTTTTCCTTTTTATTGGAGTGTATTTGGCTCTGCCCAGCAGTAATAGGGCTAGGCTAGGCTCAAGCCGAGGCCCTTTCGACCTAGTTAGGCTTGGGCCTTGGCTTCCTATAGCCACTAGGGTTGGATAGAGCCAAGGCTAGGCAGGCTCACCTTAGGCTCGAGGCTGGCCGGGCTATTAGGAGCTCTATTTTCCCTGGTATCAATAACCTCTAATTACTGCCATTAAGGAATGTGAACTTCTATTTGTAGTAAACTTATGGGGCATATTGCGATTTCATTTGACCCCTAAAACGAGGCGAAGATGGCCTTGGCCATGATCCTGTTACCATCAGTTACCATCATATGCGCATGCCCCATAGTCGTAATAACCATTCAACCACAACATGGAGCTCCCATTATATTACATAAACTCTTAGGAGCTCCCATTATATTACAGAAGTTATAAGTTTGTCATCTACCAGTCCTGCATGACTTTCATGCAGCAAGTTTATGATGCCTCTTTTATTATGCTGTTGAGGAACAAAACTCTTGATTTTCACCTTACACCAAGAAGTTGTTGGTGTGTTTAATTAGAGATTTCTATGCGGTCCATTGCATACTGATTTGGAACTGTCAATTGAGTTTTCTAGTTGGCACAAAGCATAACGACATAACATAATTTAGGGTATGATTATTATAGAAGTTCTGGATCCTGAGTTATACAGGGCCTTGAATCTCAGAGTACCAAACTAATGAGCACAGTGCCGTACATTGGAGTTTACACTTGGGGAAAAAAGAAATTTCATCCACTTAGAATGTGAATCTCCCAAGCTGAAATATTGTCCTTGTACTGCTGCATGTTTAAATTTAAGAAAAGTATATAAAGAGAGCATTTAATTGAATTTCAAATGATGCGGGTTTGTGTACTAAGTTCAAAGTTCAAAGAAAAATTTATTGAACTTCATGACACCACTCAAGCTGTCCAATTTAAAATCATATGGTTAGAGCTAATTGTAACTTTATTGTAACAAAGGTAAATGGTCTTAAGTATACAATCTCTTAAAATTAAACACAATCAACCAAAACTAAAACCGAAAGATGATCTTAGTGATCGTTATGTGAAAAGGAGAAAAAAAAATAAAAGAAAAGGAAGAGAATTTGATCGTGTCCCCACATTTAGTCGGGTGATGCTATGTTCCTGGGTGTACATGTTACACTCACACCACAACATCTCCTTGAAACTTCCTTAAAAACATATAGAAACAAAAATAAGTAGACCATAGTTGAAACTGGCAAGCTTTCTATGCTTCATCTGTAGAATAAAACTTAGATACTTCTCTTTATCGAACCATCCATTCTGAATGGAGAGCTAAGATTGTCCCAATCACAATGCCACGTCTCTATACTATTTTATTTTTAATTTTTTTAATATAAACTATTTTGACACCAAATTTTGTAAGTTCAATCCTCTATTAAACTCGCACTTGTGAAATATATAAAAACAATATTTTCAATAAAATGAAATAACCAAAATACCCCTGAAAATTCAAGGGGTATTTTGGTTATTCTATTTTATCAAGAAATTATTTTTAATATTTTTTATAGGTGCGTCCCAATGAGAAGATTACACGTACCAAATTTCATATCCATACAATTTGTATAAAAAAAACTAAAAGTAAAATACTTGGAGACGTCGCATCTAAAATCGAATTGTGAATGCCTCTTTTGATAAAAAATAAGAGAAGTATAGAAACTTTTCCCTATTGTCCTTTGCTTTTATTAAATAATAAATTAATTTTCAAGCCACCTCTTCCCAAGGCACATGATATGTAAATATATCCTCAATTCTTCACCTAATAAAATAAATTGAATGGATTTTTTTATTTTTATAACATTTTTATTTTTTTATTATTTCAATACATTTTTATATACAAATACATATTTTAAAAACAAAAGTCCAAAGTCTTCCCTCAAATTAGCAGAAGCACCGGATTGTTTTATTTTTCTGACCAAACCGAATAAGGTTTCGAAGCCAATTTGACAACATTGTTACCTACACCTCCCTATATAAGTACGGAAATTACAGTATACTCCTCTATATGTGAATATTACATTTAAAGTCGGTCAACGTGAACTTTTTTTTTTTTTTTTTTAAAAAAAATACCCCTCGATTCAAGGATACCATCCCAGAGTGCATTTTAATTTTACTTTTTTGTTTTTTTATTTAGTAGGGGCGGTCTAAGGTTAGAATTCTCTGACCGATCATTTTTAAAAAAAAAAAAATATGACCTCATACCGCTCGTTATTTTTTGAAAAAATTAGCAGTCCGAGGTTAAAATCCTCAAATCGATTGTTCTCTTTTTATAGAGAAAACAGTGGTCCGAGATACCCATCTTTCGACCACTCGTTATTTTCTAAAAAATATAACGGTTTGAAATTAGAATCTTCAGACCATCATTACATGTTTTTAGTCATAACAGCGGTCCGAGTTTCGAATCCTCGGTCCGCCCTTCTCTCGCCTATCTTTTGCGCATTATCTGCCTTAAACCAAACTCTTTTGGGGCCTTTCCATCGAAACCCAACACCCAAATCCCCCTAGTTCATCTTCGTAAAAATGCGATTCCACCTCGTAACCCTTCTATTCTTATTATCGACCCTCATCGATGGCTGTCTTTTAGAAGAGTGAGAAGCATAAGTCTCTTGGACCGAGGTTAGAATGCACAATTTGGCAAGTTAATGGGAAGAGAAGGGCAGTCCGAGGATTCTAACCTCGGACAATTTTTTTTTTTTAACAATAATGAGCGGTCCAAGGATCAACCTCGGTTCACTGTTTTTTTTAAAACAAGAGAACGATCGTCGAACCGACCCTACTAAATAAAAGAACGAAAACAATAAAATTAAAATGTAGTCTAAAGATGGCATCTTCGAAAAGAGAGATAATTTTATTAAAAAAAAAAATGTCGTGTTGACTGATCTTAGATATAATATTCACATATAAAGGGATCATATTGTATTTTCCCTACTTATATAAGGGATGTACGTAATTAACTCAAATATCTAACTAAACGCACGGAGCACATATTTGGTATAAGGTGAAAATTAAGAGTTATGTTCCTCGACAGCATAATAAAAGAAGCATCATAAAAGTATTGCATGAAAGTCCTGCATGACCAGTAGGTGACATAAACTTGGGGCTAGTTTGGATCCTTGGATAAACAAAACATGACATGGTTATGCAAATCTCGGTTATGCCAAAACCTGGTTATTAAGAACTGATTGTTTGGATAGCTTGTAGATAACATGGTTATGCAAATCTTGGTTATGCAAACCCTGCTTATGCAAATCCTTGAGTAAGCAAAATATAACATGGTTATGCAAACCCTAGTTATGCCAAACCCAGGTTATGCCAAAACCCAGCTTATGTAAATTCCTCGTTTGAAACATCTATTTGAATAACCTGGGTTTACACTATTTAGAACACATTTGGTAAGTATGAAAATATTTTCGTGCAAAATATTTTCAGATGTTATGTTACACACATATGGTATGCGACAAATACATAAGAAATTTTTTTCCATTGTAAAATTTTTTACCGAATTTCAAAGAGAGAAACTATTCCAAATTTTAGAGAGAGACAAATTACATTAAAATTTTCGAGAGAGAAACTATCTCAATATATTAAGAGAGAAAAACTATCAAAAAATATTATTTTAGAGAGAGAGTACTTGAAAAGTTTTAGAGAAATTATATTAAAATTTTTAGAGAGAATCTCCAAATTTTTACAGAGAGAAACTATTTCAAATTTTAAGTTTTAGAAAGTATTTTAAAATTTTGGAGAGAAACAATATCAAATTTTAGAAACTATCAAAAAAAATTTAGAGAGAGAAACTATATCAAATTCTATAGAAGAAAACTACCTAAGAGTTTATAAATTCTCAAAGCTTTTAAAGAGAGAAGCTATCTCAAATAATAAACTTTTAGAGAGGGAAACAGTCTCAAAATTTTTAGAGAGAGATTATCTAAAAAATTATGGTTTAGAGAGAGAAATTGTCTCAAATTTTTTAGAAAAAGAAATTATATCGAATTTTAAAATCTAGATAAATTAAACTTTTTAAAGAGATGAATCACTCTACGATTACATTAATGGATTTTACAAGGGGCCAGATGTAGGGCAACATAATTACAAATTACAATTCATGGGTTTTCTTCAAGAGAGAATTAACATGATAACACTAGCTTAGGAGAGAGAGTTGCATCCTCATAGTTAAAAAAACGAAATACAAGCCATAGTTCATTATTCATATTCAAGAAGAATCATCTGGTTGTTCTACAGTTAGAGCAGATAACAATTGTCTCTTAATTTCTTTATTTGATAAGTTCAAATTATGCTCTTTTAAGAGCTTAAAGTATTCATCAATCTTATTAGGATGTGGGGTTTCAGAATTAACTTGTTTTAGCCGTTCATTTGTTATGCTATGTGGGTGAAGATAAGAATCTTCAAACGAATCCCACCAGTTTATCATGATCCTCATCTCTAAATAAAGAAAATCTCATTCATTATCATTAGGAGTTACCATATATTCCCATCTCAGAATCAAAGGGGCCTCGTATAAGGCTGTAAAATGTATACATGTATCCACCTGATTCATACCTCTATTAGACATCTGAAAAAGTTCATATGATTCTTTTGGTTTTAATGGATAAGTGTTTGGAGTTGGTCCCCAATACAACATCCACCTTTTAAACCATTGAGGAAATTCACTTATTTTAGTGATTAATCTAAATTGTAAGAACCAACTATGGGTTCTTTGAGAATTTTGAAATAGCAAGTCTACATCTCAAGCTTTAATGTAGCCATAATAATTGTAAGCCCTGACTTTTAGGGTTCCTGAGAGATATTTATTTTTTAGGGGATCAAAACCCCATTCTTCATATGTAATGATCTTTAAGATCTGAAATTTTGAATAGCAAATAATTTGCTATTTTTATTGTAATGGAAAATTCTTGTTGACTCTAATTCAGTCAATATTCTTTCATAGTATTATCGAGTTTTATATCCTGTTTTAGGATGCATATTATCTATAAGATAAAGATCAACTGAATGATCTGGTTCTTTTAGAGCACGCTTATTTTCAATAACCATTATAGGTATTAGCTCATTTTCAATAAAAGGTGTTTTAGACGTCGTATTAGAGCTTTTAGCCTTTTCATTTATCCCCGTATTTTTAGGAGAATACATATTTTGATTGCTGCTGCTGGATGTATTAATTTCCATCCTTCTTCGAGTATCCCTGCAAGAACTTATGAGTTAAAAAGTTAGGCAAGGAGTTAGACTCTCCCTTTATATATTCTTTTAGATGTCTTTGGCAGCTTTTCAATCTACTCTTATAAAAAATTCTTGGTTTAGAATATCACTTTTAACGCATTGACAATTGAAAGTATTTCTTTTTTAATAGTTGAGTAATTTTGTTGTGCTGGGTTCCAAATTTCAGAAGTATATCTTACCATTTTTTTTTTTTAGTTGGTTGAAATCTTTGTTTTAAGATTCCACTATAACCAAGTTCAGAAGCATCAGTTTCAATGATTATGAAAACTTTTGGATGAGAAATAACTAGATAAGGTAGTTGTTTAGCTTTTGCCTTAATCGTTTTTACCACGAGAGTATGCTGCTCCCCCCAATCTAGTGGATGCTTTCAAAGTCATTGAAAAAAGGGCTTACAATAAGCCGCCAAAGTTTGGTAATAATCCTCAATATAATTGAGAGACCCTAAAGACCTTCGTAACTGAGTTGTACTTTGATTTCATCAATAAATTTGTCATCAAATTGCAACACTCTGTCAATAGGAGTATGGTTCGGCAAGCTGTTTGGTAGTCTCAGCTAATATCCGATTTTTAGGCCACAATATTTCCTAGTTATATCCAAGCTGGTTTTTAACTCTAGAGTTAAAATTTGGATATAACTCTAGACCTTCCTCTGTCTGCAGAAGTTATATCCAATTGGTTTGGATATCTAAAACCGAATTTTGGATATAACTAAAACAATTAGATATAACCGGTTTTTGGATATATTCCAAAAACCGATTGTAATATCCAATGTACCAATTGGTTTATCCAAAACCAATTTATGGTTTTGGATAACTAAAAAAATTGTAATATCCAATTTTTATGGATATCACCAAAATTGGATCTAACTAAATTTAGAGTTATATCAAATTTTGGTTATTATTGGATATATCCATAACTCCAATTTAGATCCAATTTATATCCAAAACCAATCCAGTATATCGTATCAATTTTTCCAATTTTTATCCAGTAATACATT
>NW_006499436.1:8089332-8103467 GCF_000471905.2 Amborella trichopoda
GATATATCCAATATATATAACCGGATATAACTGGTTATATATAACCGATTACATATCTAATAACCGGTTATATATCCAATAACCGGTTATATATAGCCAATATAGTGAATAACCAATAACCGGTTACATCCAATATAACGGGTTATATATAACCAATATAACCAGTTATATCCAACAATACATTGGTTATATAAAACAATGTATTATTAGATATATTGGATATAACCGGTTATTTTATATAACCGACTACACCGGTTATTGGATATAATCAAATATATCAAATATATTGGTAGAATTACTAAAAACTGGATATAACCGGTTATATCCAATTACGGATGTATAATAGATTATTGGATATATCCAGTAATATCCAAAACATATATATCCAATAAATTGGGATATAACCAATTTATTACTGACATATTTATATCCAAATCAATGCATTTCTGGATATAAAGTGGATATAACCAATGTAAATTTGATATAACTCTAAATTGGATATATCCAATTATAAGGACCTGTAGATTGGTTATAACCAATGTAACTATAAACTGATTAGATATATTGGATATAACCAAAATTGGTTATATCCAATCTACAAGGAAAAATCAATATAGGGATAAATTGGATTAACTAAAAACCTTATACATGGTTTTTATCCATTTTTTTAAATTATATCCAAACCATATATAGGTTCAGACACCAAAAATTGGATATAACTCTAGACCCAGACTACCAAGCTGGTTTGGTAGTCTCAGCTAAAAATATTAAGCTATTTCAATCTAATATTCGATTTTTAGGCCACAGTATTTCCCAAGGAGCCATAACTCCTATTGACAGAGTTTTGTAATTTGCTGACAAATTTTCTGATGAAATCAAAGATAAAACCCAGTTACAAAGGTTTTTAGGGTCTCTTAATTATATTGCGGACTATTACCAAAATCTGGAGGTTGATTGCAAGCCCCTTTTTCAACGACTTCGAAAGAATCCGCCAGATTGGGGGGAGCAGCTTACTCTGACGGTAAAAAAGATTAAGGCAAAAGCTAAACAGCTAACTTGTCTAATGCTTCTGAACTCGGTTATGGTGGAATATTAAAATAAAGATTTCAACCAACTAAAAAAGAAAAATTAGTAAGATATATTTCTGGAATTTATAACCCGGCACAACAAAATTACTCAACTATTAAAAAAGAAATACTTTCAATTGTCAAATGCGTTACAAAATTCAAAAGTGATATTCTAAACCAAGAATTTTTCAAAAGAGTAGATTGCAATGCTGCCATAGACATTTTAGAAAAAGATGTTAAAAACATAGCATCTAAATAAATTTTTACTAGATGGCAAGCTATTATTTCTTCATTTGATTTTACAATAGAATATATAAAGGGACTGTCGAACTCCCTACCTGACTTTTTAAGTCCTAAGTTCTTGCAAAGATACTCAAAAAAGGATGGAAATTAATATATTCAGCAATAGCAATCAAAATATGTCTTCTCCTAAATACAAGGGGATAAATGAAAAGGCTAAAAGCTCTAATAAAAAGCCTAAAACACCTTATATTGAAAAGGCGTTAATACCTATAATGGTTATTAAAATCAACCATGCTCTAAACGAGCCAGATCAATTAGATGATATTTATTTTATAGATAATATGCATCCTGAAACAGGATATAAAACTCGAGGATACTATGAAAGAATATTCATTGAAACAGAGTCAATAAGAATTTTCCATCATAATAGGAATAGAAAAATTATTCGCTATTCAAAATTTCAGATCTTAAAGATCATTACATATGAAGAACGGGGTTTTGATCCCCCTGAAATATAAATATCTTTCAGGAACCCTAAAATTCAGGGCTTACAATTATTATTACTACATTAAAGCTTGGGATGTAGTCTTGCTATTTCAAAATCCTCAAAGAACCCATAGTTGATTCTTACAATTTAGATTAATCACTAAAAAAATGATTTTCCTCAATGGTTTAAAAGATGGATGTTGTATTGGGGACCAACTCCAGACATCTATCCATTAAAACCAAAAGAATCATACGAACTTTTTCAGATGTCTAATAGAGGTATGAATCAAGTGGATACATGTATACAGTTTACAGCCTTATACGAGGTCCCTTGGATTCTGAGATGGGAATATATGGTTACTCCTAATAATAATGAATGGGATTATCTCCTTATTTAGAGAGGAGGATCATGATAAAATGGTCGGATTCGTTTGAAGATTCTTATCTTCACCCACATAGCATAATAATTGAAAAGCTAAAACAAGCTAATTTTGAAACCCCACATCCTAATAAGATTGATGAATATTTTAAGCTCTAAAAAGATCATAATCCGAATTCATCAAATAAATAAATTAAGGTTATCAGCTCTAAATGAAGAAGAGCCAGATGATATGTCCTTAACCTCCTCAAAAAATAAGGAAGAAGACTATGTGGAAGATAATGGAGATGATCCTTATGGGATTCTTACCCCTATAAGAAATTAAGACAAGTGTAATGGGCCGACCCGACTCCAAAACAAATCTATGACACGAAGGCCCAAAGAAAATAACGTAAACCATGATGTCACTCTCCACTGATAGGGGCTATTGTAGCAGTACTGTAACAGAAACAATATTCTAATGTAGCAAGGACAAGTGGCAGACAAAAAACACAATTAAAGATGTCAATCACTGTAGCTGTCACATGTCAAAGTTATTGTAATGTCGGTGCAATAATTGAAGTCTACTATTCAGACTTCAAAAAGAAAAAAAAAGAAAAGAAGAGAGAGAAGTTTTACCTCGAACCTGGGGCTACCGGTCAAAAGTTTCTCTCACCTCACTCTCTCTCTCAAACGCGACCAAACAATGAGAAGAAAGAGAAACTTGTATTAAGTAAAAACTCTCTCTTTTGTGAAATGTTGAGTCCTTGGTGCATACAATGCTGGTATGTATATATAGAATTTGCCCCAAAGATGGGTAGATGATCAAAAGTTATCCTAATTTCTGGAAATTAAGATTAAATTGAATTAAAATAAATTAAAAAATAAGGTGCAAAATGATATATTTGCCCCTTCCTAACAATTCATGAAATTCCATAACAGTCCCTGTGTTGCCTTAGAACTTGTGTGATCTTGCATGGATGATCTGGGGTCGTTCTGATGCCAAGTTGATCGTAAGATGATTTTTTTCTTGTAGGGCTCGACAAGGCGATCGATTTGATACCAACTTTGATCTATGGATCGTGTTTTTAACACACAATCATGTGACTTGAAATTTGAATGGATGTTGAAACTTCGGATCGATAGTGTACTCATTCCTTGATGTTTTTCAGTGATTTCTTCACTGAATTACACTGAGCATGCCATTACAATCATGGGGCAACAAACTTAGCTCGATTCTGTACCTGAATGAAGATTTTACAACTTTGGAATTTGGAATTTTGGCGACGAAATTTACAGTCGCTTTGTCAGCTTTGTGTCCAAAATATGACTGTTCATCACGTACGGAGTTTGGGTGAGAGGTAACCTGAGACCTTACGCACACAATGGAATTGATCTTGAGTCGATCGGGTTCATTAGCGGCGTGATTTGGCCGCTTAAGAGAGGCACAATGCTGTTGAATTTCTTGCACTTTCTTCATGGATCAGCATCTTCTCTCTAGCTTTTCTTCGCTCTCGAGCATTGTCACAGGGTGTGCCACATATCGAATTGCTCGTCTTGACAAGACGAACATGCTCACCAAATTTTTGTGCGATCTGACTTGGGACAGGTGAGATATTAGTATCAAAAATCACTAGTCATGACTGTCCCTTCCATGGCATGGAGTTGCAGGGTGGCCGCACGGGAATAGCATGCGGCCCCTCCTGTTCACTCTTTGCCTACCACTTCTTCCTGGAGTGTCGTTCGGGCTGAAATTTTATCCTTAAGGGTTTTCAACCGTGTCGGATCCAATGGTAGTTGTCCCACAGCAATTTGAGACACTCTAGTTATAGGGGCCATTTTAGGGTGCTAGAGGCTAATGCTGTCGGAACTGTTTTTCAATCTGCACTGCCTTAGACATCTCGGAATGAGATAAAACTTGGTAGGAAACTTTCGAGAGACCTCATGAAGATTTTGGCCGATTCCAAGGCTATTTTGAGATTGACAGAATTTCCACTGTTTGTTAGGCTTTATTGAGCGGGGCCCCATATTGATGAAAACTACCTTCCAACAGCATGCCCCGCCGAATGTTATGTTTCGAGAGAATCAAGAAGTGTAATCATTCGAGAAGTTTGTAGGGCCCTCCTTGGACAAAACCAGGCCTTTTCTGAAGGCCAAATGCTATAAACGCTGCTACACCAAGTTTGGTTTTGATGCTCAGGGTATCTTTGTAGGTCCCATTTAATGGGGTCCAGTCGGGGGCTTCTGACCCATCCCGAAAGTATGGTCCCATGTAGCCTAGGGGGTTTTAGCGAGGCATACCCTGAAGCCTGTGGCAGGTTAGACCCTGGCTTCGTCAGTTTCTTGCCTTCATGATGGCTCTTTAGGATTTTCGAAGGGACCTTTTAGTCATTATCCTCACCCTCAAGGACTGTTGTTATTGTTGAACTGGGGAGATCTTATGCGACTCTCACTCCCTGATGAGCCATGTTGAAATGTGGGGGATCTTATGCGTCTCTCACCCCCTGATAAGCCATGATTGTTGAGAGATCTTATGCGGCTCTCACTCCTTGATGAGCCATGTTGAAATGTGGGAGATCTTATGTGGCTCTCACGCCCTGATGAGCCATGATTGTTGGGAGATCTTATGCAGCTCTCACTCCCTAATGAGCCATGTTTAAATGTAGGGGATCTTATGTGGCTCTCACCCCCTGATGAGCCATGATTGCTGGGATCTTATGCGGCTCTCACTCCCTGATAAGCCATGTGGTGTTGTGATTGGATGCTGGCTTTTGAGGATTTTAGGCAGACCTCAGTAGCTAGGATTGTGACTGTTTGGAGATGAAATGTCGTCTGAGGCAGTGGTCGTGCGTCAGCCTGTCTTGTCAGTCCAAGTATCCTTTTGCAGGTTTTCACTTGAACAGAAGAAGTGGTGCTGTGAAGATAGTTTTCACCAACTTCTGTTATTTCTGGGCTCTTTTACCCATGACCTGCGGTCGTGTCCGCCCTTTTCATCCGTTTTTACTCACGATGCCCTTTTGCGGTTTTCACCATGCCTAAATTTTTCTTTCCACATAAAACTCTTACTCATGATTTTGTGACCATGCCTGTCTATCATTTTTACTCATGGAGTTCCCTTGTCTAGGTGTACACCATGCCCATTTTTTCATGTGAAGGCATATTTAAAGTCGTGCCTTCGAGACCTGTGCGAAGCCTTTTAACATCATGGGACCAGGACGTGCACTATAGTTTAAGGTCATATAGCAAAACCGTAGTGGTGGTGAATGGCAGTTTGTAGAGGCCATAAAGTGAGCTTGGTGATGACTTTGCCTCACTTGGGAAGATGGCATGAAGTTGCCTTATGAAGAGTTGATGATGGATGGATGGTGGGTGAGCAATGGTGACCCACTAGCTAACGGTGAGTATGGCTCATGGAAAGGTTCGACGTTTGGTAAGCATGGGTAAAAGTTACAGGGCCAAAAGATGGTAATGATGGTGAAGGTGGTAAGGAAGGCATGTGTGAAGATGCATGTAAAGGGTGTATGCGCGTACATGGAGGCATCTTTAAGGTCATGCCTTGTGGACCTCGGCAAAGCAGTTTAACATCAAGCGGCTAGGACGAGCACTATGGTTTAAGGTCATATAGCTTGGACCGTGGTTATGCAGTTTAAAGTCATGCAACTAGGACCATGCAGTTTAAGGTCATGCAACGAGACCTCCGCTACAGTTGAAGGTCATATAGTTTGGACCATGGCTATGCAGTTTAAGGTCATGCAGCATAGACCAAGGTTGTGCAGTTTAAAGTCATGTAGTATGGACCAGTATGTGGGTCGTCATGTAAGTAAAGCTACATGGGGGATGAGTTGTGGATAGCAATTTGACTCCCTGGGATAAAGATAGTTAAGGCTTTACACAAGAGAGAGGTTTAGATAGAGATGGCGGCACTAGAGGAGTGGCGGACGGACGTGACCTCATTGAGGATTAGGAGGGCCAGTATAACCTCTTGGGGATAATGAGCAATGGCATGCATGTTGCTCTGTTGAGGATGACAGGCTAGAGCACAGATGGACCTCATGAGGGTTCAGAGGATAAGAAGGCCCTAAATTTCCTGGGGATAGACGTGACTCTCACTGAGATGTTGGTGTGAAACAAACCCATCAGGGGTTAAAGGGGTAGGTATGAGTCTTGCACACATCTAACTCCACTAAGGATGTTGATGAAATACCCTTTTAGCAAGGAGGTGGTCTATCTCTCAATTGGAGTTGTGCGTAAGGACCAGTTGTTGTGTCGTGCGTTACAGTTTTAGAGTCTTGTAGCTCGGACCATGGCTATGCAGTTTAAAGTCATGCGGCTAGGACCGTGCAGTTTAAGGTCGTGCAACTAGACCTTTGCTATAGTTTTAAGGTCATATAGTTCAAACCGTGGTCGTACAGTTTTGAGTCGTGCAACAAGGACTATGCAATTTAAGGTCGTGCAATTAAACCACCGCTACAGTTTAAGGTCATATAGTTTGGACCATGGTTGTGCAGTTTAAGGTCATGCAGCATGAACCATGCAATTTAAGGTCGTACAACTAGACCACCACTACAGTTTTAAGGTCATATAGTTCAAAACGTGCAGTTTATGGTGGTGCATCTGAACCACGATTTGATGAGGGAATTTGACCCCATGGGGAACAGAGCTATCATCGGAGGCTGGACTCCCTTAGGAGGGAGATTGTGGTGCAGGGGATGAACTTCCTGAGAGTACAGGATGATGGTCCAGCTGAAGTGTCATGGCATGCGCGTGGCACTAAATGTCGGATGGCACATGCTGCATTAGGCCCCTTAGTGAAGCATGCGACTGTAGCCCTTGGCAAAATGCGTGTCGATGATTCTTTCGACGAGGCGTGCGGCGATGGCCCTGAGGAAGGCGCACGGCGATGACCCTTTGATGAAGGCGGGCGGCGATGGACCTTGACGAAGGTATGCAGGGATGACCCTTTGACGAAGGCACGCGGCGATGGCCCTTGACGAAGGCGCACGGTGATGGCCCTTGACAAAGGCGCGTGGTGATAGCCCTCTTGGTGAAGGGTGTGGCGATAACCCCTTCGAGTCTGGAGCTTGACCCCCCCCGACCTGGTCTTATCGCTGCCAAGAACTGGGGACTGGAGCATTATTTCGTGTTTGTCAAGGGTAGTTTGTGGCACTGCTGCTTATAAAAGGGGGAAAAACCCCACTTTATTGTTTTACCGAAAGGTAAAACAGTAGAAGGGTTTTTAGAGGGAGAGAGAGCCAAGGCTTTTATCGAAGGTTTTCCGATGTGAACTTCCCGAGAAAAATTTGCAGAGACAGGCAGTTAGGAGCTTTTTTGGCGAGTTTCAGGAGGTCGCAAAGCTTCGTGCCGTGATTGTGACCCTTTTCAGGAAGTGCCGAGGCTTCGTGAACAAGGAACAGGGCTTCTCAAGGCCTTAGTAGGAATTGCATAGGTGCTCTATCGGGGTTTGAATGCTTCTCCGGTCATTCTACTACTGAAGGGGAGATTGCAGCGAGTTCAGAGGGCTATGTAGGTCCTCTAGTTATCGGAGGAGAAGAAGGGAGAATCAGCAGTGGGCTGACCGGGAACTCAGCGGAGTTCTAGTGAGTTTGTGGTGAACTCGCTGAAGTGAGAAGAGCAGGGAGAAGGGAGATTCGCAGGGTCTCAGGGAAGCCTTCTGGGGATTCCGGTGGTTTTTCGCTAACTCTGGCAGCTAGTGAAAGGAGGGGCGGGGTTTTCTCAGTGGACAGGAGTGGATTCCCGGCAAGGAGGGGAAACGCCGGTGGGAACCCGAAGGGTTGGGGGACCATAACGATTGAAGAGATGAAGGGTCGTGGGATGGTGAACGGTCGCCCTCCGAACGCCGCTGACAGGCCACGCCGCAAGTGTCAGGCGGCATGCCCAGATTTCAAGGGACGCACGTGCGATGCGTGCTAACAGCTAGAGCGAGGCATTAATACGCCTTGATCATGGGACGGCGATAACCCTCGACGAATTGTGAGGTGGCGGTTCCCTCTTGGTGGCAGACGGCGATAGTCCTGCTTTTAGCTATGCGACAACGATGGCATCTTAGTGGGTAGACGGAGATAGTCCTGCCCTGGTGAGAGCAGTTTCTTCGTGGCTGCCCAGCTTTCTTTGCTTTTATTCTAATGGCCAAGTCTTCGGGGGGCATTCTAGAAGTGAAGAACCTCCCACGAAAAGGGGAGGTTGTTACTGATGCATTCACCGGCGAGAGCTTGGTGAGAAGTGAGCCAATCCGGCTCACCGAAGCCTTGTGCGAACCAAGGTGGCCATTGAGAGTCACCTTTGAGAGCGCCCCCATTCAGCTAGTGACGAGGGAAGATAATGATGGAAATGTGAGTATAGAGGGAGGGTAGGCCTTCTACATTATCTGCACCGAAACATAGCCTCTAATGAGATCTTGCCGACTCTAAGCAAGCGAATGGTGGAAACCGCGGGCATGAAATGGTTGTCTTTTGGCCTGCGGTACAAGGGGAACACCAGTACCTAAAGGGATACTCCTCATGGACCATGAAAGTGATGCAGCGTTTTAGGGATACTTTGAGATAGGCCTTTTTGTCGGCTTCCCTTCAGTGCTCAGTGGGCTACTATGACCGTTGCTCAAACACAGTCAAACTATTGTTGGAGACATAGAGCCATGTTAACAACTCATGACTACTTGGTCACGGAGAGGCAATGATTTCGCTGATGGACCTGCACTTCATTGGTGGCCTGCAACTCCTGAGCACCATGTATGATGAGTTTATTCCTTCAAACTCAGTCATTTTTGGGGGGGAGAAGATAGGAAAAGAAGCCCCCCCGACTGGGCTTCAAGAATTGTTCGTGATCTACTAGCGACTCTATGATGAGCCCAAAAGTGAGCGAGTCACTTTCAGAAAATGGGTGAGGTTCTTCTACAGCAGCTGTACAGATGAAGTTGGTTCGTTGCCAAGAAAATAAGAGAAGGAAACCCCACCGGTTTTCGAGCTGCGAAAGGAGAACAAGCACATCTTCCTGGGGGCTTGCTTGGTGCTCTTCCTATGCAAATTTGCCCTACCAGGGTGGGCAGACGTCATTCGTCCGAGCACATTTTACGTGGCCTGTGACAAGGCACGGGGGAAGGAGTACGCGCTAGCACAGCCTGTTTTGTGCACTATTTATCATGGCCTGAGCCATTTCCAGGGAGATTTCAAGACTCCTTTCTCAATCCATTATGTGTATGGCTGGCTTAGGGCTTATTTTCCAAACACATATCTTAGAACCCAAGAGTTGGAGGACAACATGTGCCCATTTTTGCTGAAGATTGCCTGGCAAAGGGCAATTTTCCATACCCCCGGCCAAGCGCACAGCTTGTTCTTCAATGATCACTTCCACATGACCCAGGTGGCGTTCCCAGTTAGAGCTCTCACAGATCGCGCGTAGGCGGATGAGCTGGGCCACCATCTAGATGGTGACTTCACCAGCCCAAAAGAATTGATGTTTATGTTGAGTGTGAGAGGCGGAGTTCTGACCTATCGCACTGTTCATGGCGTGAAGCTTGAGGGCTACTTTCCTCATCGGTTCGCTCGGCAACATGGGTTGGATCAAGGGTGCCTGTTCTCCATACTCTTTGAGAAGCGGCATAGCAGGAAAGCCCGCTAGAAGAAGGACAAGTTGGGAACCCTCAGGGAGACTTGGCTCCCGACGCACATTGGCACCGCCTAGGCCACATGCTGGGAGACCACCAAGGTCAATAAGTATGTGCTGCCCCATTTTGGCAGGAAGGTACAAGCCATCAAGGCCCATGAGTATTGGTGGAGAATCACGAACAAGGGGTATTGGGATGCGGAACACCCTTGGAAAGAGGAGGCAGCAGCTGGAGCCAAGATTCCAGGCAGCAGAAGATGGCAATGACCCCTCCCTTAGGCGAAATTTTTACCCTGGGCTTTCCTCATGACTGGCGCATGGTCAGGTGACCTCGCCAGAGTATCGTGGATGAGTCCTTGCCGAGGTTTCTCGACATGGAGAAGGAGACAGAGAGTATTTTCGACCACCTCTCTGTTATCTTCAAATGGAATGAAGGTTGTAAAGTCCCGAGGTATGAGGGGCGTCTAGTCCGGGATTTGAATAAGCTGATAGGGAGCGGCACTTATAGCAAGTTAGCCACCAGTTCTTCCAAGTCTGGCACCTCGAAGGGTGCTGCGTCAGAGCAGGCAAAAGGGAAGAAGAGAGATGGCTACTGCACCTGAGCCGATGAAAAGAAAGAAGAAAAAGTACGTTGGTGCGCTCGAGCCGACGGTGAAGAAGAAAAAGCAGGCTGCTGCCCCTGAGCTGGCGAGGAACTAAAAGCAAGTTGTTGCGCTCGAGCCGGTGAAGAAGAAAAAGCAAGCTGCTGCGCCTGAGCTGATGAAGAAGAAAAAGTAGGCTGCCGTACCCGAGCAGGCAAAAGGAAAGGAGAAAAAGTGAACAACCCCAGGGACTCCTCGTGCCCTAGCCCAGAAGGCAACCAAGGCCTCGGGGCGCAAAGGGTGTAAGGTCCCCGTGGTTCGCAAGCCAGGAGACGGCTCGGATACTTCAGAAGGTTGTGGGTCTCCAGCCGTTTCCCCGTCACCTTTTGCTCTTGCGGCTTCACCTTCTCCTTCACCTGAGCTTTCTCCTGACCCTTCAGAGGTTCAAGCCAATGCCTCAGAGCCTATTGCCCCGATTGTGGCTGAAGGGGAGGGCTCAGTCTCGATGGAAGTGAACGGGGCTGATGAGGCTAGTCTTGATGAGGCTGGCTCTGACGAGGTGGCAGAGGCAGCAAGGGCCTTTGGAATTCTGACAGTCGTCGTGCCTGTCAAGGAAAGGGAAACCCCGGTAGAGGTCGTGAAAATAGAAGAGGATGAAGCCCCAAGAGCTGAAGAGGGGCCATCCGAGCAGCAGGAGACAGCTGCCTCGAGCAATAAATCTGCAGGGGTTGGAGAAGCAGGACGCGTTGAGGGATCAAGCTTGTCGAGCCCTGAGGCAACACTCATGACTGTAGAGGAGGCAGGTGCCATGGGAGAGCATGTTGCTGAAATGATCGTTGTGGAAGACCAGGGCGAAGAAGGAGAGGGAAAGGGTGTCGAACCTCTCGAGGTGGAGATGGTTCGTGAAGTGGGTACACAGGGAGAGGTCGCTGCCCCGAGCAAGAAGACTACTGAGGTGCAACTCGAGACTAACGTAGTGGCTTCAGATGGGGAGGCCAACCTTGCCCCGACTACGGTTGCGGTGCTTGTAGAGGACGAGGCATCGGTGCCTAAGCATGAAAGGATCGAGCCCGACATGATCATGACCGGGGGCCAGAGCGAGACAGCTGCCACCGAGGTACCAGAGCAGCCTGAGGTTGCTCTTGAATCTGAGGAACTTGAGACCTTGGCTACAGCTGGGGGTCCTACTATTATGGTTGCTTCTGCTGTATTGCCCAAGCCTTCTTTCAGTGGATTGCGCTAGGGAATGCGCCTGAAGTCCTTCCTTATTTTGACAGTGTTGTCAGTGAGTTGGAGGGATGGAGGGTGGCCTTGCGAGAAGAAGCTACGCAGTGACTGGAAAACTCGCGGTTGCCCCCTTTGGAGTCTTCTCTTCTGCGCTACCATGAATTGGTAAACACTCAATCACAGCAGCTAGATGCCATGGAATCCTAGAGATCAGGCCTTGTTGTGGAGGCCATCGCCCGCCAGCGCAAGTTGACGGCTCTAAGGACAAAGCTATTAGAGCTGACGCAGAAGCTTGATAAGCTGGAGAAGGAGGCTGTGGATTGGGAAGCGAAGGATAAAGTGATTTTTTATAACACTTTGGCCCTCCAACATTCTTTGGGAGAAGTGACCACCTTGATGAAACAAGAGGCGGGGCTGATAGTAGAGCTGAAGAACGAGATTGAACGGGCGAAAACATCGGCTGCAACGTACAGGGGAAAGATCAATGAAGCAATTGATCGATTTTGATGATGCCTTCTTTCTCTTTTTCTTTTCATTTCTTTTCATTGTAAAGGAAAGAAACTTGTAATTCCCTTTTGACTTGTAAATGAAACAATTCTTTTCACTTTTCTTTCTGTCGTTGCTCCCTCGCTTTCATAGCTTGAGATGACAAAGAAAAGCCCGCTTCTTGCTTCTTCTTATGGCAACCTATTCAGGCTTCAATGACCTCGAATGGAGGAGCAATTGCTTTCTTACCCCTTAGTGTGTGATTGGAGAGGGGCTCATAATTCATGGTTCTTATGATTTGATGAGCCTGCTTGCTGTAAATGCTCCAGTTTGGGGGAGCTTTGGTTTCGATTCAAGGTGCATTGTTCTTGAGCTCGTCATAAGTCTAAGTCTCAGGGGCAAACCCCTTTAAATGCTTTGAAGATATGCGCATGATCTTTAATTGGCTCTGGAGATTACGAACCTCACTTCTCAGCTCTGCCATGGGGTCTTGTTCCTGAGAGCTAGAGGGATGACTCTTGTATGTTTGTACTTCTTCAACAACCCCCGAGAAGTATAGGATCCTCTTTTGGCTGCTGATACTCCCCTTGTTCAAGGAGGCCGAAACTTGGAGTACCTTTCTTGGTGGTTGTTATGCCAGTTCTGCTTCTAAAAGAGCGACAGGGACATGCAGGACCTTTTATTGGTCTGATGTATAAGTTACCCTTGGCGCTGTAAGGTCTACCTCCAAGGCTTCCTCAGGCTCGGGGGTTGCTTCTAGCTCGCCATTTTGTTCTGGCGGGTTAGTGGTAGAGAGGGAAGCTTTGTCTTCGGGAGAGGATACCATGACCTTAGAGAGGTGGCAAGGTATGCTTGGGTGGATAGGGGTCAAAGAGAGGGTCTTGCCCTGTCTTTCCTCCTCTTTGAACATTTTCGTGATCATTCGCCCTAGATTCTCAACGTCATCATGAGACGAAGGTCATGTCTCTCTCACAGGCTTCCAATCATCATCCCTTGACTTTTCTGACGCTGGAAGTTTTGTGAAATAGTACTTGGCATCAGCATAGTGAGTCTCAACTATGGGGAACGGTATTTTATCAGCGTAGACCATGTGTTGCGTTCCATCTCAACTGTACTTGAAGGATTGGTAGAGTGTGGAAGGAATCACCCCCTGGTCGTGAAGCCAAGGACGACCAAGCAGGACATTGTAGGAGGTATCAGGTGTCGATTACGTGGATTTGGGCATAATCGTTGAGATCATCGATCTTGAGAAGAAGGTGCACTGTGTCGGCTAGCTTTTCTCCTAACTGGTTAAACCCTTGCATAGTTTATGTGGGTAGGAGTGAGGTCGTCAGACCCTAATCCCAATCGGGTGAAGATCCTTCCTGGGATCAGAATGACTGCTGACCCTCTGTCTAGCATGATCCGATTGCGAGGGTAGGCATGAAGTTTACCATGCATGAAGAAGGGGCGATTGTGGAATTTTCCTCCCAACTGAAGGTCATCTTCGAAAAAAGAGATTGCCAGGCACCCACTCAGGATGGCCGGGTCAACCTCAATAGGTTCCACTTTAGTCTCATACACGTCTGCGTTAGAAAGAGCTTGAACTAGAGCCATACGGTAGTCTCTAGACAGCAGGAGGGCATCATAGATATTCAGAAGGGCTATAAGCTTTCTCAAGTGCCCAATTACGTCTTCTGTGTTCCTAATCCTGTCACTAGTGTGGGAAGCAGGGTAGGCTTAGGAACAGGCTTTGGTTGGGTTTTGGTTTGCTACACCTGCTGACTTTGTTGTTCAGCCGGTGCAGTCTGGGTTGATGAGGAAGTAATAGGAGCACGTATTGGGGATGTTGAGATTAGAGGTTGAAATTTAGGGGAAAGCAGAGAATCAGGAAATTTTCAGTTTTAGTCCCGCATCGAAATTTTACTATATGTTTCTAACATATAAATTGTGTATCTTTGATAGTAACAATTGTCCAAACAAGGACATACGAGGGGGGAAAAAAAAGGGAAGAAAAAAAAAAAAGAAAAAGAAGAAAGGGAAAAAAATTGTTTTTTTTCCTTTTATTCACAATTGTTTTTTCTTCCC
>NW_006499435.1:0-14821 GCF_000471905.2 Amborella trichopoda
TTTAATTTTTCATTTTTTTTCTAAAAATTAGAATGATGTAAAATTTGGAGCGTGTATTCATCAAAAATAGGGGAGTCATCGAAAATTATATAAAAAAAATATTTTACATTAAAAAAATTGACCAAAATACCTCTTAAAGTTTCAGGAGTGTTTTGGTCAATTTGTTATTCGCGGATATTGTTTTTATATTTTTATTAGACGCGCCTAAGTAGGATGTACATACTATCAAAATTTCAGGTCATTTTGATTTGTAAAAACAAAATGAAAAATAAAACACTATCGAACAATCGTGATTGCGCGATGAAATTTGGACAGTGATGAGGGTAGGCAAAATCACTATTCATTTTCACCTATAAATGTTGGAAGGACTTTTCCATATATATATATATATATATGAAAAACACTACACAACGGCTATAGGCGAAAATGAATAGTAATTTTGCCTACCCCCATCACCGTCCAAAGCGCGGTCACAATTGTCCAGTAGTATTTTATTTTTCATTTTTTTTCTACAAATCGGAATGATCTAAAATTTGGAACTTGTATTCATTATAAATATGGAATCTTCAAAAATTATAAAACAAATATTTTGCATGAAAACTATTGACCAAAATACCCCCAAAATGTTTTGGAGGTATTTTGGTCAATTTAGTTTTTGTGGATAATGTTTTTTATATTTTTATTAGATGCGCCTCAGTTATATGTACATACCCTCCAAATTTCAGGTCATTTTAATTTTTATAAAAACATTTAAAAATAAAATACTACTAGATAATCGTGACCGCACGATGAAATTTAGACAGTGATGAGAGTAAGCGAAATCACTATTCATTTTTGCCTATAGGCATTGGAAAGACTTTCCATATATATATATAGGAAAAATCTTGGGTGAGCTCACTAGCTCATGGAATAGTATAAGCCCAACGGCCTAGATTGAATATGGACCGATTTGACGAACACGAATGTCTGATGGTATTTTAATTTAATTTTTTTTCTATAAATCCAAATCACTTAAAATTTGAGGTGTGTGTTCTTCTCACAAGCCACACCTAATAAAAATATATATAAAACAATAATTCGCAAAACAAAGTGACCAAAATTCCCCCGAAACATTTCGGGGGTATTTTTATCAATTTATTTCATGTAAAATATTTTTTTGATATTTTTCGAAGATTCACCTTATTTTTACGTACACACGCTCCAAATTTCAAGTGATTTGGATTTGTAGAAAAAAACTAAAATTCAAACACTGACGGACATCCGTGATCATCAGATCAGTCCAGATTCAATCTGGGCCGTTGGGCTCATTTTTTCTTGTGAACTAGTGGGCTCACCTTAGCATCTTCCTATATATATATATATATGAAAGATACTACAAAACACCTATAGGCAAAAATGAACAATGACTTTGTCTACCCTCATCACCGTCCAAAGTTCATCGCACGGTCACGATTGTCTGGTAGTGTTTCATTTTTCATATTTTTCTACAAATCGAAATAATCTGAAATTTAGAGCGTGTGTTCATCAAAAATAGGCAAATCTACTTAAAATATCAAAAAAATATTTCACATGAAGCAAATTGACTAAAATACTCCCGAAAAGTTTCAAGGGCATTTTGGTCAATGTTTTTTAGGAATTATTTTTTTTATATTTTTATTAGGTGTGCCTCACTAAGATGTACACACACTCCAAATTTCAAATTATTCCGATTGGTAGAAAAAAAATGAAAAATTAAGCACTATCAGACAATCGTGACCGTACGATGAACTTTGGACGGTGATTAGGGTAGGCGAAATTACTGTTCATTTTCACCTATAGGCGTTGGGAAGACTTTTCCTATATATATATGATCTCGAGCAAAAGGTAACTATGTTACAAATAGAACCAATATAATTTAAGAGTGACATACAAGTTTCCTAAAACAAAAAGTATACTTCAAACGGTTTCCTATCCACATTGCTCTACATTCATTATGATCATATTTCATGAGTTTTCTCTTCCCAAAAGGTCATCTTCTTTCCTCCAAAACTTCTATATCATAGTCCCTAGCATGCTGGGGCCTAAAGGAAAAATGAAATATTGAATATACATAACCAATTAATCTTCACTAATTAATGTTCATAACATTTGATAAAGGAGATCTTCTATGTGATATGATGAGATGGGAATTGCAAGCAAATGTTATCACGACCATTAGAGGAAAGCAAGTATCCCTTACAACCCATGAAATTCTGGTAAGCCCTTTATACCACTTCCATCACATACTACTACAATCACTGCTCACTACTGCTGCTATCGTTACCACTAACACTACCCACAAGAATAAGAACATCAAGAGGAAGAACAACAATAATGAGAAAAAGGCCGTTACATCCTCCATAGATATTGCTATTAGTGACTTATCAAATTGTAAATTTCATAGTGCATCAGGTGTTGGTGATGCAGTCATTTGGGATGCTCCACATAAACCGATGGAAGACTGATATACTGAAATCTCATTGTTCATTGGTTAAGACCTAACATGCCTGGTTCTTTATAAGAAGCCAGAGCAAAGATCGGACATGTTGCAAATACCATATTAAAAATCCAATGGGAAAGGACAGGTAAGATATTTAAGAGACTCTTCCTCTACCTCATAATACGCAACCTTCTCTAGAGTAGAAACTGAGATTATTAAAATTGAACTCCTCATGCATCATAAAGTTGATATTCATCATACCCATGATCAATAAGAAACCCATTAATTTCGACATCTAGTTAGTTACGACCACCCATCATTCATAGCCTAAAGCTTTCTATAGTAAGACCTAGCAAGCACCAAACCCACAACCCCCCTCCCCCCCCTTCCAAATAAAAAATAAAAAGTACATAAAATTTAGACTAACCAACTCCCCTTCAAGATATATGTCCCCTTTGACAAATCAAAAGCTAGAATAGACAACACAACATGTCATTCCAATAGTTGTAGAGCCAACAAACAACCCACACATGACTTGCATATTAACCCATGAATAAACTCATAGCCTGGCCACTTTAACTGAATCTCAGCCTGAACATCATGAGTATAAAAGTACAACCACATCTAGATTTCAACCATGGTGTCCCTGGCTCCTCCACCTTACCGACAAACTAAGCAAATCAAATCCTAGTTTGCGTTTTTTAACATCCCAACTTTATAAGAATGCATAAATATGACTCTTTCCTTCCTTCTCCATCACAGACATAACTCGTACAGATTTTTTAAGCTATTTCTTTAAAAGACAAGGAGAATGATAGGTCAGTTCCGAGCTTCCATAGGGTCACCCACATTCATTTCCTTGGAAAATCTAAAGCCAATAGTACTTCCGTACAAAATAGTCGCATCACTCATTCATACATCAAGAAAAGGAAAGAAAGAAACTAGGTTAGCTTGTTTGAGCTTTTTGTGACAAACTTCAAATGTATGAACCCTTGACTTCCTTCGACGAACCAACAGGTCTACCACTAAGCCAAAGCTAAGGGACTCCTTGCGCTTCGTGCCCCAGGTGACTCCAATATATCCATTTCAAAATTCAAGGCATCACTCACCAGTTAAAAAAAAGGCAACTGAGTGAGGTGCATCGAGGAATACATATCGTGCGCGCTAGTCAGGGATAATCATGAATTCGGAACATTGAATGTGAACCAGGCTGGTTTCTCAGGCAATGATGAGCATTATCAGATACAGTTTTGATGAACATCAAATACAGAATATATAAATCAGGACCTACAAGGCAGTTGCATCCGGTTCCTGCTATTTCCATCGCAGAGATAGCAAGAAATGGGTTGATAAATGCAAGCATTGTATATTTACAAGGATCTTACAGTTGTGAAAAAAATTCAGCAAATAATATCCACATGAGAAAGAAAAAGACATTGATTGAACAAGAGAAACTGAATGCGTAAAATAAATAATACTCAGAAAATTGATGGAAGCATAATGCAAGGCATGAATTGAAGATCGGCTAACCCAATTTTTTCAGAAATTTGCAGATGCATAAATCATGGCCAAGAAATCCAGGAAAAAAAAAAAAAACAGAATATCGAATTCATCAAAATTACAAGTAAAATGCATCAAATTGAACCAAAGCCCCAATCTAAAACTTCGAATCAGCTTTTGATGCAGAATTTTTGAGCATGGAGGCCGTTTGATAATTATTTTTGATTGGGAAACCTATCGCACAAACTGAATCAGAAAGGCTATCGGAATTTGTAAATATAAATTGACGAATTATTACCTTCATTTCTCTCATTTGTTCAAGCAAACCTTTGTCTCTGAACTAAAATTTAAAATTGACCCATCGGGAGCTAACTAGCAAGAGAGAGGGGGAGATTGAAAAAGAGAGACAGGAGGAGACAGAATACTGGTTATTCTGTTAAAAAAATAGTTGTAGAAAGATAGAAACCAGGACATTCCATCGAATTAAGAGAGAGAGAGGGCCCGATTATTCCATCAAATAAAAGAGAGTGACGCAGAGAGAGAGAGAGAGAGAGAGAGAGAGAGAGAGAGAGTAACGTGGGTCCATAAGTCCATTTGACGGAGCGCGAGGGTTCATGTGCGCGCGCGCGAAATAGGTAATAAAACGAATGAGCGCGGTGCAAAGATATAAAATTACTAGAAATACATCTTTTTTCGTAAAACTTTCTTAAGGGAAATTTATCAAGGTTACAACCGTGTAAAGTAGAAGCTTCACTAAATGAGCGTTTCCAAGTTGAAAAACGTTCTAATTATTCATCTCTACCTCTAGACATATGCAGAGGAAAAAAATAATTATAAGAATGTTTCATTTCAAGATTTTCAAGTTCTCGTTCTGTTCGATTTGCATCATTTTGTAAATGTTAAACTTCACAAGTAGGGTTGAATATGGACTTTCAAGTCATCATAAAAATTTCAACATCGGAATTACATATTCAAAACAAATTTAGAGGTGCGCCTTAGCTGTATAATATAAGGTGCTACCTTATACCATATATAAATGAGGTACATCTTTAAATTTTGTTGTAAGATGTAGTTTCGGCGCTATAAGTTTACAATGCCTTGAAAATCCAAGTTTAACTTTAATTATGAACTTTAAGATTCTAAAAATAGTGAAGAATAAGTAGATTTGTAAGCACTTGGAAATCTTGTAAATAGACAATCTAAATAATTTATTATGGGATGTACTATTTTGAGGATTTTAAAATAATTTTTTCTTTATTTATATATATATATATTGAGATTGAGATGTTCAATAAGAAGGTTTTTCAACTTTGAAAACTCCTTTCTACTCAATTATAAAGTGCACCTTATCTCTATAGTATAAAGTTGCAATTGCATAAACTATTTCCTTCATGAAATTACTCATAAGTTATGAGCAATTTAACATTTTAACTATAATGTTTTATTTATTTTCATAATGCTTGTGAAGGAATACATGCGCTTGAGTTGGAATAGTTCATCTATTGTGTGTATTTTGATAAATTTCTCGAATTTTGAATACATTAATGCAAGGAATGGTATACAAAAAGACAATATACTTTTAAGACAAGGAGCTCGCAAGCACTCTTATTCATCATATTTCAAATCGGATGGTTGTAGATGTGTTATTAGCTATACTCAAAATTCAAAAGAACAATTCTCGAGCTGTATGACATGCCTAAAGCCATCCAAATTGACATCTAATAGGCAGGAGGAATTGTGACCGCCTAATAACAAAGAGAAATAATATCATAGTACCATCCCTTAATGTAAACAGTACACTACATCTTTAGAATCTTTAAAAGTATACAAAAAAAGTATATATAAGGTTGACAAATTAAATCGTAGAATTAAAGTGCACCTCAAAAGTACATTGGAAACCACTATTTTGACATTGAAAAATCATTTAATCATCTCGATATCGAGATGTATGGATATATAAAAAAATAAAGATTTCAAGTCCCAAAATAGTACACTTGGTTTTATAGATCTGCTTGATTTTAACCATTTATAGAATTTAAAAATTATAATTAGATATAAAAATAGATTCTCGGGCCATGCTAAAATTCGTGACACCAAAACTTCATCTTTACTTACTATGATTGTTTATAATTGCAACCTTGTGCAAACCTCACCCTTCAAAAATTAATGCTGACGCCATTAAATCATATCAATGAACAGTTGCTTCACTTAATTTTAATTTCAAAGAATGGGCTTTGGCCAAAAAAATAAAAAAACAATTATGATAACACTCATGTTACCTACTGGACGGTGTGCCATGTATTAGAAATATTATAACACTCGTACTGCAGTGTACCGTAAACTTATACACCAGCTTGTATGTATTATTTAATACTCGTACCCGAGATCCAATCATGTGTATACTTGTCATTGGGTGTTGGACTACATGTAATGTGTGTATCTGTTACGTTTCTACTTGTCGTGAGGCCTTGGTGGTAGTACCAATGAATCTTATGATGAAGTTTTTGACTCTATTATTGTCAAAAAAATAAGGGCCCGAATCTTTTTTTTATTTTTTTACTCAAGCCTAACATCCAATCATATATACCTGTCCTTGTGCCTTGCAGCTTCAAGCGTGAGTTTGGATTCATTGAAGATTGTATTATGATTGATATTAAATTTGACTTATGATACTTCATTTTTTATGTGAGATTGAACATTTTACAAGCAAGATTCAAATATGGATGTAGACTAATTTCTCGTGGAATAATTTCCACACTTGTGTGTTACACGACTACCTTTAGATGTGTTTAGGAATCCGAACAAACGGGGTTTAAAAGCACAACAACTCGAACCCCCAATCCGTCGATAAATTTTAGCAGTGGGTCTTCAATATGCGGCAACAGGAAACATTTGTGATTGGTATAATCATACAAGTAAATATTTGTGATTGGTATAATCATGCTTAGGGTACTCATAACGACTATCCATGACCCCATGTAAAAAGGGGTTAGTAGGTATGAGTACCCAAATACCATACCTTGTTATACTGGAGAAATATACTACCCTAATCATAAGTATGGTCTTAGGTATTCATATTCAACATCCATGACTTGTGGGAGACAAACTATTGTTCATATTCCAAAGTTGCTCCTATTTTTTCATGGGAACAGTTACTTTCCTTCCTCGAGACCCGGGACCCACGGGGTAGACCCGATCCAAGTCAAAAAATTTGAGCCCACAGGTCGGGTCCCGGTTGAAATATTGGACCCAAACGAATACCATTCGGCTCCCGTTTGGTCTAGGCCCGAACGATCGAGTCCAGTAATATTTTTCAAGTCCTAATATATGAAACATATTTAAATACATCAGTATTTTAATTTGTCGGTCATGACCCGACCCGACCCGACACATTGCCACCTAGATTACGCTGCTTGAATCCCAAATGCATGACGTACTGCTTCTCATCTTATCCTACAAAAGAAAAACGTGCTGAGTGGCAGCCTACAAATTTGACTACCCTCACCATCCAAAAAATTCCAAGTGCAAAAAGTAGGGATAAAACTTCAACACAAATTCATGTTCCGTACGAAATTTGCTTGCTGCCCATATGTAGCAGGCGTGTGGCGGACCATTAAAACTCACATGCTAATTGTGAAAGCGCATATCCCATGTGCAGTACAAGAAGCAACAAAACTTCATGGAAAAGAAGACAAGAAACGATAAAGACATTCAATTACGGAAATACGTATTGTTTTCAAGAAGTGACTGATATAGGAAAAATAGTAGTCAGGAAAATATAGTATGTTTTCAAGAAGTAGTTGATATAAGGAAAATACCGTATAGTCCATTGGGTGTATACTGTAGCACAAGCCATTTTGAGCTTGAAAATCTGATGAATGAAATCTATATGTTACTGTTGTAGAAAAACTCGTTTTGAGCCGGATGGGATCGCTGGACCCAAAATTTGCACGTTTATAAGTCCCATTTGGATAATTAAAATTAAATAAACTGTTTGATATTATGTAAAAAAAAAACTTGGAAAAGTAAGGGATTGTCTATAAATACACCATTTATCTTATGTAAATGGAGGTCACAATTATTCTTATCTATTAAATTTTAAAATGGGTGGTTGTATAGGTGCCATTAAATAGACAAAATGTTTTAAAATAATTCTCATACTTCGTGAATCACACCCCCAAACCATCCAATTTGATATCTAATGAGTGTGAAAAAATGATTGTGATCTCCATGAATAAAAAAATAAATGGCTTATTTGTAGATGATTCCAATATATATGTATGCCATTTCTGATGAATGCTTGTATGCCATTTGGTGGATTATAATTCCATGCCTTTAAGAAAATCGGAGTCAACTATTATTTCATGATAGATTTATCAAAGTACCCATGAACATGAAAGATGGGCTGTTAACAATTTGTCCATGTCTTTTAGTTTTATTTTAAAATACCCATGAAAACACCCACAACCATGAGTGGAAAGCACTTATAAATGTGTAAAATGTTAAAAAATGTATTTTAATAAATTTTTGCTCCCAAACTTCATGGTATAGAAAGCTTCACCATGACATTATTTTGATAGTAGAAATATAAGGGAGGGATTCAATATCCTATTATTAAAAGTTAGGAGGATTCACCAGTTTTTTACAGACTCGAGGGCGGGATAAAGTCTACCAAAAGGAGGCGAGCGTACTGTTCCCTAACAAATAGCACTCGAGCCCTTCTCATTAGGAAAATGGTTCGATAGGGATGCAGCCTTATCAAAAACAAGTGAAGTATTGATAGGAAGTAAAGCCTCATCTTATAACGGGATGCAGCCTTATCGAAACAAGTTAAGTCTTAATAGGATTGCACCCTGTCCGAATAAATAAAGCCTCATCTTATAACTCATCGAAAGTAATTGAAGCGTTGGAAAACATTTAAATCCATCATCTTGACTTGAACATTATGGTTATGAAAAGTTTTATGATTTTAGATTTAAAAATAATGTATGTTGCAAGAAATCATCTAGACCATCTATTTTTCCCTGAAAAGAAATGTCCACATATCTGCAACATCTATAATATTATTTGAGTTTCGAATTTTATTATTGGTGCCGGCAATTGATTTTAGAGCCATTATTGAGATTTTTAATACCAAAAATACTTTTGAGACGGGAATTTGAAGTGAGGTGCATTTTGTTTTCATAAAGCCTAGGTCTTATAGAAACTTCATCATTTTATACTATTAATTGGAATTGGCTGAATCTCATTTTGCTCTATTTCCAATTAATTGATATTAATTTAAAATATTATTTAAAAAAAAAGAAACTTTATTTTCATAGAGCCCAGGTGCCACCGAAAGCGCATCCTTTCAATCAATCAGTTTCATAGTAACATGAGTCGGATGAAGTTTCTACAAGACCTAGGCTTTTTCAAAATAAAGTCTCCCTCTGTGTCTTCTTCTTATGTTTTTTTTAAAATAATATTTTAAATTAGTATCAAAATACCGATCCCAATTAATTGAAAATAGTTTAAAATGATGATGATAGATCAAATAGTCCGAAAGATCATCCCCAAAAAGGCGTTATTTCCTTTCAATTTATTTATTCCCTCTTCGCGGCTTTAGTAAAAAAGTTCAAAACGGTGAGAAAGGGAACATTTTTACCAGATTTAGGGTTCCTCCATATGAATTCACGTCTCGCGGGACAAGAATTTGGGTTTGAACTAGCATTACAAACCCCATATTTACTGTTCTAGTCCTAATTTCTGAATCATTAGGTTAAACAAACGCTGGATATCTGTGGCTTATTTGACGGGAATAATGCTTTTCATCTGAGTCTCTGTTCTAAGAAGCTTGATCAATGGTGCAGTCTCCCTCTTGTAAGTTTCGTCTCTCATTTTTATTTTATTTGTATATGTTTTGTTTATTTATTCACAGGGTTCTCTGGCTTTGTATGCTTCATCGGATTGAAATAAAATTTTGGACTTCTTTTCTGGGAAAATCAAGTTCTAGTTCAATGAAAATTCAGGGTTTTTTTTTTTTTCCAGAAGATCAAATGAATGCATGCCTTTTTGACATTGGAAATTGGTTGCATTAGGTAGTGATTTTTCTATAGGGGTTTGTGTTTGCTCTGCTCAGTGATGGTGCCATTATTGAATTACATGGATTCTGGACACTGGAATTTGGGGTTCATTGGCTAAATTTGGTATTTTTCTGTTTTGCGTATGGTTGTTTTGGAGGCTTATATTTTTGAAGAACGAGCACAAAGCTGCTCGTTTTTGGGGGGCCTTTTAATGGCATGTACGATGGATATTGTATGTGATTGTTTGTGTGTGTGTATGTGGGGTAAGTGTGATTATTGCATGTAGCAACAAGTAATTATAACTGGCACAAAACACCACAATTCTTCATTATCTGGTTCTTTGAGTTGGCCCTCTTTCATATGGAAGAACAAACCATACCCGAGCACTTGACACTGTACGGTATGCACAGGGATAACCACCTCTCGGTACTGATGATGGATGGTGGAGATTAACTGTAAATTGCGATGATGACAGTCACCAACATTATGATGAATCCCTTATCCATCATTGGGAATGGAAGGTGGATATCTTTGTAGCTATACCATACACCACCAGCATACAATATATTTACTGTGTCCGCATTCCACTCCCCTCATATCACATTGAATTTCCACGAAAGACCATCATGTAAGTATGACGAGACATTAGTCATTCAAGCCATGTTATGCATCTTTTTGAATAATAACACGTTCTTAGAGATCAGTCATTAAAAGGTAAGGTACTGATATATTTAAAAAAAAAAACCAAAAAAAAAAAAGGAAAAAGAAAGAAGAAGAATCAATAGGTATGGTCCTGCATTTATAGGCTCATATGGTTGCTTGTAGTAGGAGTCATGGATTGGTCATATACAAAGGGATGAGTAGTTGATTGAAGTAACAGTTAGGAAAGATGGGCCCCCACCTCTAAAGCAGATATTGTTCAATAAGATATAATGTCTATTACTGGACCATGTGTCGACAAAATTGGGCTTGCCCCCTCATCATATCACATGCAATAGATGGAGGCTTGACTAGTGTCTTTTAGGAAAGTTTGGTGTCTGAGTTGCGCTGCTCATGGCTGTTGTATATGCCTTTAGTCATGGGCACGATAGCCCATATGGGGAGGTGATATTGGCGATACATACTGAAGCCGCAATAGAGACATGACTAAGCTCAAATGTTGCTCAGGCCTGTTGTATATGCCTTTAGTCATGGGCACGATGGCCCATATGGGGAGGTGATATTGGTGATACATACTTAAGTCGCAATAGAGACATGACTAAGCTCAAATGTAGACTATGCAGGTTGAGCTAATTCATCACGTTTTTGCTAAATTTGATGTTAATGGGTGCTAAATATAATCTGCAGAGTAGTTAGTGGGTGGGAGCCACATTGTGCAGTCATCTATGTAGGGGTTATTGTTTTGGCATAGCTTCACTCAACATGGGTCGAGGAAGTTTTCCTATGACATAGGGAGGTGGGTAGCTCATAGACCTTCATTTTGCCTGTGTTTTTTTATATTGTTGGGCTTTTGCCCGACCCTGGCTCTTGCCCTGTGGATTAGAATGTGGCCCATGTCCGCTGGTTTTAAACATGCCTTGTGCATGTTTTAATGTTCTAAAGTTTAGGTATTGTTGTTTTTTTTGTTTGTCTTACCATGCTTGTGGATAACGTTATTTTTTTTTTTCACCTTTTCATTTGCAACTCTTTGTATCATTGTCATTTTCCAGAGTTTTCTATTCTACCCTGTGGTATATGTTCTCTATTGCATGTATGTCAGGGCCTGCCCTGAGTTATTTGCTTGCCTTTGCATATATCACAGGGCTTCAGTTATACTCAGTAGATATTCATATCTAGAAGCCCCTATCGTCCTTGGGGTTTTTTAGGCACCTATGGCTGCACCTCAAAATATCGCACTTTCAATTGGTCCCTCCGGTGTTTTAAAATGCGTTCCCCATGCGGTCAAGGGGGGGGGGGGGGGTGAGGGATTGCGGCAATCACACTGATGTGGTCAATATATACGAAAAAATTCTAAAAAATCTCAAAAGAAAGGTTAATGCATGAAAAAAAATATGGAGGTGATTTATGTGATAGTAGGTATTTAATTTATTAATTAACTCCAAAAGTATCAGCTGTCAAAGATCATAGACTAAACTAAAAAGTAGAAAGTAGAAACTTGAAACTTAAAACCAACTTCATAGAAATAATAGAACTTAGAAGACATCATATTATCATAATTCATAAACCTTCAACAACTATATCACAAATTCACAACTGCAAACTTTAAAGTTACAAACTAAAGGTCTATGAAGATTGAAAAGTTCAAAAGTCAAGAGAAATCATCATCATTTCTAAGTCTCTATTCTAAATCATCAATATCAACCTCGGCGGCCTCCACATATTCTTCTTCTTCCTCGGAGTCAGCCTCATCCTCCACCTCAACCTTTGGAACTAACAGGTGACTGAACCAAGCTTTTACTGTTTTGTGTTCTAGTGTTAGGCTATATTTTTTCATTAGCCCTTGCAGCTAGCTCAACATCAAAAAAATTTCTGCCATTCTTTTTTTTAATCAATTTAATGTAGAAAAAGCCACGAAAGTGGGTGTTTTTGCTGTTTTGGGGGGTTTAAACCCCCCCACCCCCAACCCCCCAAAAAAACACTTTCCCCCCCTTTTTGGGGGAAAAGTTACCTAAATACCTCTTTTTGAGGGTTTTTTTTTCCGTCATGCTGATGCGGTGCATAGCGGTGCGATGAGCTATGCAGCTGAATCCCACAAAAGTGCATGTGCATTTTTTTGATGCCTCCTGGCGCATACCGCATGATGTGGCTGTATTTTAAAACAATGGGTCCGTCCCGCCTCCCACAATGATCGTTTCCCTAGATCTTGAGAACATTTCTTACAAATTTTTTGCCACAAGAGGAAACACAAAAGGAAGAAGTCCCTTCTTCCTAATTATTCAATTGCAGAATTTGGTACACCTTGGTGTAGGGTTTGTAAAGCCACTGTTACTGCATGGGACAGGTCCTTTAGTGGTGGGGTGTGCTTTACGAAGAAGGCAGCCGAGCAGTCTGATGCGGAGGAGGCTTATCAATTTGTCAAGACCGTGGGTTTGGACACCTCAGCCAAGGAGAGGCTTCACGAGAGTACCAAGTTACATGAGTCTCAGAGGTCTGAAAACCATGAATTTAAACATGATACTAGAACTTGAGAAGTCGAATAACCGAAAATGAAATGAGGAGATAAGGCTCCTAAAAGAGGAGGTACTAGTCTCACCTCTCAGCTAGAGCAACTCATGGCTGCACATTGGGTTGTTCGGGTTGCACATAGTGACCTATCTTCTCATTACCATGTTGTGGAAACTGGTGCCGCCCCTGTTCTTTACCTAGCAGCTTGCTAGTGGACAAGGCGGGACTAGCCTTATCACACTGGTCATGTCCTGCCCCAGATTCATGGATGAGGATATGGCCCTATAGGGAGTATATATGGCATTTTTTTGGGGTGCAACATTACACGTTTTTTTTTCCGCTATGAAGCCATACCCACTCTTTACTTTCTTATGGGGCTTCTTCCTCGGCGCTGCCCTGCTCCTTTCTGTTGTTTTTCTGGGGGTGCAACACCATGTTGTTTTGGAGAGCTCTTGTCCACTGGTTTCTTTTGGGCCTCTTTTATCCTGGCTGTCTCCGTGCTGCCCCTGTCTGCTGGTTTTTTTGGGGTGCAGCACTATATTGTTTTGGAAAGCTCTTGTCCACTGGTTTTTTTTGGGGCTCTTTTATCCTGGCTGCTTGTGTCCGTTTTGTTTATCTTTGGTACATAACCACTGTAATGGAAAGCTCTCTCCTCGCTTCCCCCCCTCTCACTATGCACATCCACCTTGAAAGTCTCTCTCTCTGCACTTCCATGATGGAAGGGTCTCTCGTTCTTTCCACCTCTTTTTGCACTTCCACGACGTACGTTTCTCTCGTTCTTTCTCACTCTGCACTTCCATGATGGATCTCTCTCTCTGCTCTCTGGCACTTCCTTAATATAAGGGTCTCACCATCTCTCTCTTGTTCTTAATCTTTCTCCTGTTTCTTACCTGGACTTCAGAATCGTGTAAGATTTCTCTTTTGTACATCTCACTATGTATATAATGTAGCACTTCTTTGTATGCTTTTGGCCCCCTCTATTTTTTTTTATAAATTTTTTGCTCCCTCACCCTCTATGTCGGTAGAGCGTTGAGGGAAATGGGGGGGGGGGGCGGTAACCATAGGCAGAGAGGGTTGAGAGAGAGACAGAGAGATACAGGACACTGCGTCACATGATAGAGAAAAACACTGAGGTTAGATAGGGAGAGATATGGAGAGGCCGAGAGGGGTGAGATAAAAGTGTGGCACATGGAGAGGCAAATAGAGAGACGGATATAAGGAGGAGAGATCAAGAGAGACAGAGGAAGATTGAGCCGAGGAAGATTGAGACTAGATAGTCCCCAAGAGAGAGGCGAGATAGGGAGAAACATAGAGAGAGATACATGGGGGAGTGAGATAACGAGAAACAGAGAGAGGTAGATAGAGAGGCAAAAGAGAGAATATAAAGATAGGTGAGATAGAGACATAGAGAGAGACTGGCCAGATAGTGGAAGAGAGATGGATAGTGATTGAGAACCTAGTATGCAGAGTTGCAGACAGAGAGAGGTGATCCAAAGAGAGAGAGAGAGAGAGAGAGAGAGAGAGAGAGAGAGAGAGAGATAAGTAGTTAGAGAGAGTAGTAGTACTAAGTAAGTAGTAGACGAAGTAGTCGACTAGTAGGAGGAACGTAACGTTAGGTAGATTAGTTTTTAGTTTT